>PVKC010013722.1:0-22059 GCA_004027635.1 Crocidura indochinensis | reverse complement strand
AACCACTCCTTAGATACTGATAAAATGGCCTCTGTTTTCTACACCCTTGTTATACCAATGCTGAACCCCCTCATTTACAGCCTCAGGAACAAGGATGTAAAGGATGCTTTGAAAAGATTCTTGAGTAATCCATGGCAATCACTCAAACGGGTATAAAGTTGAAAGAATAGCCATGTATAAGGGTTTTATTTGTTTACGAAAAGGCTATCAATTGCAAAGGCCTAGTAGAAATGGTTTTCTTATTTTAAGTAGAAAATATTTAATCATTATATCCCACAGTAAACTACCCAATTTTTCTCCCAAACATGCATTAGTTGATCAAAGAAAGCACACTTATCATAGGTAAAAAATTAATTTAAAAATGATCACATTGCAGATTGCAATGGAATTTGGTTAGATACATATTCACGAAATATAATAATCATCTATATGAGACATATCATCTCCTTATCATTTCCTCATATTAAAGTTTAAACATTTTTTATTAAGGACAACACATAGTCTTTATTATAAAAACATAACTGTATACAAATATCACCTTTTAGCCTTTATTTATTTAGTCTTAGAATAAAGTTTAATTTTATGAAAAAGTTTAATCATCCAGGTATTGCTTTTAAAGTGACATTAATTTATAAGAGCTCACAAGAATGAAAAATACTACTAATCTCCATGTGCCAAACTCTCATGTATATGTAAAATTTTGCTCATAAGAATGGAGTAAGGGAGTGTGAAGTTTTATAAAGTATAGCCAATGTCTAAAAGAAACTAAATTTATAATTTTGTTGGGTCTGTTAGAAATAAGACAAATGCTGGAATCATGAAACTTAGGTGATTTGCTTTTGAAATTGGGTCATAGAGAAACAGAATTACTGTTAACAGAAAAATCCAATCTTTAATGGCATTTTTGGACTCCAGGGTCAAATAAAGGTAAACACTTTTATCTATAAAGGCTCTCTGGTCACAAAAAACACATTTTCAATAACGTGATTGTATTCTAACAATATATTAATATTTTAATGATTATGCTTCATAACTAAAATATGGAAAATGTTTCTTACTTTATGTTCCTTTGTTCTTAAATTTTGATGTCGTATTTCACTTTATTAACCTAAAGACTGGCAAAAAGGTGTATGTCGGCAGAAAATTATTCTCTTGAACTTTGGTTATGTGAATAGAATTGTAGCAAAAGGTCTAAATGCATTTATGAGATTTCTACACTTACCATTTTACTTTATTTTAATTATTATTAACATATTTCATGTTATAACTAGCAGTACTCAAAGACAAGTCTCAAGGTTTCTGCCAGGTCAAGAATGATCTTACACTTCCTACAGGCAAAATATGTTGTACAGGCACTTAATCTATTTAATGATTCGTGGACTTCTTACACATACATTTTACTAAGCAGGTTAAGGTCAAGGATAAAAAACACAGTTTTTGTGTACTTTTTTATTTGATGCAAATAATTTTTTCTAAATTATATTGTTACTGTGTTAGTATTGTATTAAAATGCCTCAATCTAACAGTTTCAAACAACATAAATTAATATTTCATAGTTGTGGAAATAATTAGTCCAAAATGAGTTTCAGTGGGCTAAAAGTCAAGCTTTCAAGAAGTTAGGTTTCTTCAAAAGCCTCATAGGTCTCTTTGTTCAATCTTCATGAGGATGACTGCAGTCCTTGCTAGTGTTTCCTCCATCCAGAAATTCCAACATGCTGACTGTCAAGTCTACTTCTACTTTCCAGATCTGCCTTTGATTATTTTTCTTTGCCTGTCCCTGATGTATATACTGAGTTCACCCAGGATGCCTCAGCATTTTCAGATCCTTAACTTAATCACATAAGCAAATATATTCCAGAACAAGCTGCATGTTTGTAGGTTTTGGAATTTGGAAAATAACCTCTTTGAGGAAGACAGATTACATTATTCTACATAAAATCTAACTCAATTTGAGAATATTATGTTAAATTGGGCAATGAAATTTACTTGTCTCATTCACTATTTAATAAGTCTCACAATAACTTATATATTCTATACTTTTCAATTCAAAATTTTGCTTTATACTCTACACAAAACTTCTCTAATGAAAAATAACCAAACATTTATGATTGTAATGTTTAAATGAGTATCTACATATAAGTAACTTGGTTCACACACTATATATTAAGTTTTTAACACCAAGAAGAAATTCTATTAGTCAAGGAATTTTTGCAACTATATTGATTATTAGGCGACGAAGAAAAATTTTTTCTTATTGTAATACAAAAGTTTCTTATTAACACATATCATACCTGTAAATTAATATAATTTAGTTTCATAGATGAGACATATTTATTCTCAATCATGTTAAGTTTATGTGATATTAGTGCTTATCATTTAGTAATTTATTAATAAAGTCACTGAAACATTTTATGTATTTTATGTTTAATCATTGGTATTTATGACAATGTTTTTGTGATTACAATTTCTTTTCAGAAGGTTGTGGGGTAAAGGGTTGGGTATCACCTGGCTTAGCTCAGGGATCACTCCTGGCTAATTTATGGGGGATCATATGAGGTACCAGGGATTATACTTGGGTCATCCATATACAAAGGAACTGATTTACACACTGAACTTTTTTTCTTATTTTGGTATGGCTTTGATTTAGATTTTTGTAGTTTGAATGCACATAAGTAAAACCAATTTCATGTCGATTTTGGGAAACAAGGTAAACAATTAAAATAATTTTTACCAATTACATATATATAATTCATGATAAACTATTGATGAAGTGCTAAATTACTCCAAATAATTTGAAGTTAGACTAGAAAGGTACAACATCGATATCTCAAGATATGGATATCTCAAGCTCTATACTTATAATTTTTTTACAAACAAAAAATCAGAGCCTTTTGTCAAGACAACAAAAGGAAAGAAAAGAGGTAGAATGAGTGAGAAAGAAGAGTTGCTATGCTAGATACAGTGTCATGCCATCTGCAAATAATGAGAGTTTCATTTCTTTCTTTTCTATGTGAATGTGCTTGATGTCTTTTTCTTGCCTAATTGCTATGACAAGCAATTCCAGTGCTTTATGAAAGGAGGTAATCTTGTCTTGTGCCGGTCTTAATGGAAAGCTTTTAGTTTTTCCCCATTGAGTATAATATTTGCAATGAATTTGTGATAAGTGGCATTGACAATATTGAGAAAAGTATCTTCAATTCACATCTTATTGACAGGTTTTAATTTGAATGGGTACTGGAAATTATCAAATGCTTTCTCAAGGTCTATGATATGATTCCTTTATTTATATGTTGTATTATAATGATTGAGTTGCATATGTTAAACCACCCTTGCATCATCCTAGAAAGAATCTTACTTGGTAATAGTGTAAAAACTTCTTGAAAAATTGTTGGATTCTGTTTGCTAGTATTTTTTGTGTATTTTTGAATAATGTTCATCAAGAATATGGGCCTATATTTTCTTTTTTGGTGTTATTTTTATTTTTATTTTTTTAATCAGGTGATGTTAGCTTCATAGAAACAAGTTGGAGTGTTTATGTTTCTTAAATTTCCTAGAAGATCCAGCTCCCAGCTCAACACCGACCTGTTCTTTTTGTTCTGGAAAGCTGGAGGCTTTGACTGGCAAGAGGATCTGAGAGGCTTCAAGTCGAATGCCTCCTACCAAGCTTAAATAAGCCGAAGGGGCCTCTGCTACCCCAGAGGTCTTTCTCCCTTCAGACTCTAGGTCCATTCCTGGAACCCTGCCAAGGGTAGTCAGTGAAAAATAATTCCTGGAACAACTTGAAGAATCTTGTCCTCTTTAAAGATTTGAAAGAATTTTATAGTAAATCAGCCTGTATCTGGGCTTTTGTTTTTGAGAAGCCTTTTGATTAGTTTTCAATTTCCTCAATAGTTTTAGGTCTGCTAAGATATTCCAGATCATCTAGGTTCAACCTTGGAAAATTGTAGGAGTTCAAAAATGTATCTACTTCTTCCAGGTTCTCTTTTTTTGTGGCATAATATTCTCTAAGTAGTCTCTGGTTACCCTTTGAAATTCTGAAATATTCTGTAGTGGCATCTCCTTTTAATTTCTGATCAGCTTATTAACTTTCTCTCCCATTTTTTGTGAGTCTTCTTAATGGTTTAGCAATCTTGTTTACTTTTCAAAGAATAATCTCCTCCTTTCATTAATCTTTTGGATAATTTTTGGATGTTAAGTTTATTAATATCCGCTCTAAGTTTTACAATTTCCTTCTGCTTGCCTACTTTCAGTTCATATAGTTGCTCTTTTTCCCAATTTTTTTGGGTGGGGCACACCCAATGACACTCAGAGGTTACTCCTGGCTATGTGCTCAGACATCACTCCTGGCTTGGGGGACTATATGAATCTCCGGGGATCCAACTTCAGTCAGTCCTAGGCTTGCATCACTGCTCCGACACCTCTTTTGCCAATTGATTTTTGCTTGTTTGTTTGTTTGTTTTTGGGCCACACCTTTTGGCACTCAGTGGTTATTCCCGTCTATGTGCTTAGAAATCACTTCTGGCTTGGGGGGCCATTGGGGACTTTGGGGATCGAACCAAGTTCCATCCTGGATCAGCAGTGTGCGAAGCAAATATCCTACTGCTGCGCTATCACTCTGGCCCCTCTTTTCCCAATTTCTTAAGCTGTACCATTATGTTATTTATGTAGGCCTTTTTGTCCTTTCTAGTGGATGCTTGTAAAGTTACCAATTTCACTATTAATATGCTTGCTTTTGTTGTGTCCTACAGATTCTGATAATTCATGGCTTCATTCTTATTTGTTTCCAATGAGACAGAGAAAAACCACAAGGAAAATCACCCCACCTGCCATATTTCTAACTGCAGATGAATGGGTTCTTTTGTAGGGTAACCACAAAGAATTAATAAACCAAACCAGTCTGATAGAATCATGCAGTCTGATTGGCTTCCCTCCTTGTGATCTATCCCTACATTCCAAGACAGAATTGAAATCCCTTTACTTCCCAACCAGGAGGGGAAGAGTTATTGAATGACAAAGGCACCTATATTATGCTACTCCAGTCTTAGTTTACATTTACATATCAAAGGGATAGGTGAAAAGAAAGAGGAAGATGGGGAACTTCTTTATTTTGTGTAAACGTGTGTGTGACTAACAGTTGGCCAGTATTAGCTGTTTAATTTCCTTCTAGAAACATTAGGCTTATATAGTAAAGTGGTAGGCTACAAAGTTAATACTCAAAAATCCATGGTTTTTCTATAAAAAAATAATCAAAAATAAGGCTAGAGCAGTGGTGCAAGTGATTTGGCATCTGCCTTGTGTGCACTAGCCTAGGACGACTGCGGTTGGATTTCTGGCATCCCATATGGTCTCTCAAGCCAGGGGTGATTTCTGAGCGCATGGCCAGGAGTAATGCCTGAGCATCACTGGTTGTGATCCACAAATCAACACCTAAAAAATAAAAAATAAGAAACAGATATAAAAAAAAATCAATCCAACGCACAATGTGTCTCATAAAATCAAGGACCTTGGAATCAACTAAGAGGTGAAAGAGCTATATAAAGAAAAGTACAAAACATGGTTTCAAAAAATAAAAGACAGAATGAAATGGAGACACAATTCTGCTCCTGGATTGGGAAGTTTAACATAAATTAAACTATTAATACTTCCTAAATCATTGTACAGATTTAAAGTAATCCCTATAACAATTCCCAACAGCACCTGATTTTAATCTAAATACCACCCTGAACTATCTCTGTTTACCTCTCAATCACAATTAAGTGTGACCCACACAAACTAAAATATAAAGTATTACACTTACATCATAATATTTATCCATTCTGAATGTTTACATACTATAGGGTCTCAATTTTATATCAGATATAACTTAGAGTATTTTTAAGAAGAAGAAACCATTGCAATAAAGGTTGAAAGTTCAACTAATAATGTATGATTAAAACACATATCAAAGAAATAATAGACATAAATCAATATACAGAGATCTGCACAAAAATTATTAGTAATAATAAAAAGGGGATCTGTGTAGAAAGAATCATCTTCTCTATGGGGAAATCAAAGGTGCCCTGCATAATTAAAATTTAAAAATAATACAGTGAAAGAAAGCATTTCTTTGCTGTGGGAATAATATATTCATGCTCTGAGGAGAATGTCTCAAAGGGGAAAAGCACATAAATTCTCCAACTGCTCTGAAAGTAGTGATCACATGGGAAAGAAAAAGTCATTTCTCATTTTAGGTGAGTAGATGGCACTCTATCAGGATAATGCAATAATTTCAGGCATTATTCTTGACCCTGTGCTTTCAATTTAAATTATAACTATGAAATTAATCACACATATTAAATTCAATGTAATAGACCATAAAAAGTACTGATCTTTTCAGACCTTTATTTCTAGATATTTTTTTAATCTCTAGAGTTCTGAGTATATTAATAACTATTATTATATTTATTATTATTTACATATTTTATATTAGATAGTCAGAAAAATTCTGAAGAGGAAGCAGGCATTATTTGAAAGCTCTTATGTAGCTAATGAAAAGATACTGATGATTGGGTTTGAATAATTAATGCTTAGTAGAATCTCTATGTCAGATCAACATGGTATGCAGTTGTTCAGTAAATTAAATCATCACCTTTATTTCTTATAATCTTACATCCATAGTAGTCGATTGGTGCTATAGAAATGATAATTCATTTTATTAATATAATAGAGTTCACTGAGGCTTTAGAAGCTATAAAATCCTCCAAGGAGACATTAAAACATGGAAATGGGTTTATGTTTATTTCAAAGGTGAATTCGGAAAGCAAATCTGAAGGAGCAAGAAATTTAAGACCAGGAGGGGGGAAAGGTAACAAAGTAATTAATAATGTGTAATTAATATAAGCAAATTATTCTAAATAAATAGTATAGGATATTTCAAGGTGGCGTTTAAAGAAGTCTATGAAATGTTGAAATATTGAAAAAGGGTGAGAGAAACATGTTGAATACAATGCAAATACAATAGTAAGTTGACAAAACCAATATAATAGCAAATAAACTGTTGACAATTTTAAATTCCCATAAAACGCCAATATTTGTCTTGACCATCTTCTTATTTATTTGATCTTATAGAAAAAGTGAAGCAAAATATTTAAAAGTATAAACTCTAGACTTACAAATCAATATTTGACTTAACATTTTAGTTTATTCTATTTCTCTTCCTTCATTTCTTCATTCTTCCTCATTCTATCCTTCCTTTCTGATGTTTACTTCATTTTATTTCTTCCTTTCTCATTCTTTCTTTCTTTCTCATTCTTTCTCTTTCTTTCTTTCTTTCTTTCTTTCTCTCTTTCTTTCTTTCTCTCTTTCTCTCTTTCTCTCTCTCTCTTTCTTTCTTTCTTTCTTTCTCTCTTTCTTTCTTTCTCTCTTTCTCTCTTTCTCTCTCTCTTTCTTTCTTTCTTTCTTTCTTTCTTTCTTTCTTTCTTTCTTTCTTTCTTTCTTTCTTTCTTTCTTTCTTTCTTTCTTTCTTTCTTTCTTTCTTTCTTTCTTTCTTTCTTTCTTTCTTTCTTTTCTTCCTCTTTCCTTTTTTCCCTTACTCTGCAATCAAGGATTATACTGGCCCAGTAAATAAAACAATATTCATTGTGTGGTTCAAAATGTGGTCAGCTGCATGTAAGACAAGAGACTTACAGGTTGTAAGTCTTTCACCTATAAACAAAGGTATTTCAAGGGTGTCTTGCTAGAGGTTTATCATCTTCTGTTCCTAAACACAGCTTCAAAATATCTAAAACTTGACACAATCAAAAGAAATTAAGCATACGGAATTCTTAGAGCAAAAATAGATTTTAGTAACATAGTTATAAAATTCTAGAATACAGATTTTCTACCAATTTATTTAAGTTTTCTACTTACGTTCCTCAATGAAATTTCACTCTTCTGTTTAAGTATAATCTCTCTTAGGTATAATTTTATTGCATAATGGATCACAAAATGTAATTACTATTTTATCCTTAATTTTATTGTTGTCGATTTTTTTGTTGATGCAATTTAATCATGTGTTTAACTCTCTTAAAATGTTGTATGTTAATGTATGATTATGCCTACAAATTTCCCTAAGTCACAAGATCCAGCAAGCAAAACATATGATCAATCAAACCTAAAGTGTAATATAATTCTAATATTAAAACTCTAAATATTCCACTATAAAAATCAGTATATAAATTAATATTATTTAATTAAATCAATAAATTTCATAAACTAATTTAATTTGTTTCAATTTAATAAATTTACTTAATAAATAATAAATAATATTGATAATTAAATATTAAATCCAAATATTAAAATATAAAAATAAATATCTTGATATTTTTTGAAAAATTATATTGTATAAGTAAAATAATAGGGTTGTCTATGTTTTCTTTCTTTCCTCTAAACTATAATTTTTTTATCTTTTAAAATGAATGTGTAGTATTATAGGAAATGTGATCATATAACTTTTTCAATAATTGAAAGAATATTTCAAAACAATTGGAAGATGAAAAAAAAATAAGAAGCACAGTTAGACAAATTATGATCATAAGATAAGAACATCTATTTCAAAGTCTCTGATTATTTTTGTTGGAAGCTAAAATGTAAGTAAAAAGGGTATTTTGGTTGAAAGATATAAAATAGACACCATTGCTTTCAATATTGTGTTCACTTTACATAATATGCATCAAATAATCTTTCATACTTTGATGTACTTTCACACGTTTAAAGAGTTAAAATGTAAGTAGCTAAGTATATCGGGTATTGGTTACATTTTCTTGAGCATTATTGATTTTCTTTTATTTATATATTTAATATGTTAACATTAATTTCTGTTGTTGCCTCAAATCTTTGTATCATAAAATTGCATTGCATAGATTATAATGTTATTTGTTTCTATTTACTATGTCTATGCATAGTGTGCTTTATTATATTATTCTTTTTAATAAAGTGACAAGTACATTTACTAAAATTTAAATTTCTAAACTGTGATGATAGAGATACAGCAGTAAGATAATTTGTTCAAAAATAATAGTGCTTAAATTAATGTGTGATTTTTAAAACATTGACTATTTAAAGAACATACATCACACAGTTGGTATACTTGACTGGATTAGGTTTGTTTCCAGATGAGTAAGAGCAGTTATTGTTAAAAGAATATAAATTTAAAAAGAAAGAGGAAAAAAGTAAAAAATTGAAGTACAATAAGAAAATTTGTGAAAATTATTTTATCTCTAATAATGTCATGAAAAATTGGTGTAAGATTTAGTAAACTCTTGTTGCTAGCTGACCATTTGTTATTTCATTTGTTTCTGAACATTAAAGTGACTTCAACTACACATAGGCAACTAAATTGATGTGCTCCTATGGAGACAATAACATCAAAAAATAAAGACCAGAAATTAATTACCCTGTTACTGATAGTGCACATTTTATGGGGTGTGTTGTCAGATGCAAGATTTCTCAGAAATGGAAAAATAAGAGGGTGATGTGGAAGGGTGTCTGCACTCACTTTAAAAATGTCCTGCTCATATCAAGTCAAATACCAGTGTACCTGGAACTTGGTCAGAATGGTGTCTCTGCAGAGAAGAGTGGTTAAGAAGGGCCACAGGCAATGTGGCAATCATAGGTGATTGATGCAACTGATGTGGCTTCTACAGAACCAGAGCATGACTTGGCCTGCCTTCTTCTCCTGAGATTGCAAGCTTACAGTTGTGTGACCAATGTACCTATAATTTTTCACCTCTTGGTTTACATCTTTCAAAAACAGAGTGAATCTTTAAACTTATCTAGGTGTGAACATGGAGACTATGTTTGTGACATAGTTTGTGGACATGAAATTAATATTTCAATGCATGAAATATTAATACTATTTTATCTCACACTAAATGGGTCATAGGATAGAATTTACTTTATATGCACACAACAATGTTTTGTTTAAATAAATGTTTTATTATTGTAAACATAGCTATCAAGTGCTAAGTGTCGGATGAAATGTTCACATAGTTTTATATAAACGGTTCTAAAGGAAATACTAATGCTATTATATGCATAAGAGTAGTGATCTTAAAGGGCTTGTATAATAACAATATATTTTAATCAAAATCAATAAATTGATAAATTAAAATAATTATAAATAAATTAAGTCTACAAAGCCTAAATTATAATACTTATGAATCATAGTGAAATAAATATATTTTAAAGCAATTAGTGGGTACTGTAATAAGAATAACATTTATTTATGTGAGCATATAATAATAAGAAAGTAATAGAAATCTATTAGTGAGTTAATTAGTGTTCTCTTTCGATATTGAGCTTGACAGGGCAAAATATAGAGGTTTATGACACTTTCACACTTCTCAAATTTGATGTTATTATGCCAATTATACATGGATATGCATATTAAAATAAAACATTTTAAGGTATTAAAATTCCAATTGCAATATTGTACTTATGATATACTAGTTGAACCAATAAAGTGGTATTTATATATTGCATTAACAAATAGTATGTAACATTTTTTTTAAAAATACTATGATAAGGGGCCGGGTGGTGGCGCTGAAGGTTAGGTGCCTTGCACTAACCTAGGACGGACCGTGGTTCGATCCCCCGGTTCCCCATATGGTCCCCGGTGCCTGCCAGGAGCGACTTCTGAGCAAATAGCCAGGAGTAACCCCTGAGCGTCACCGGGTGTGGCCCAAAAACCAAAAAAAAAAAAAAAAAAAAAAAAGAAAAAAATACTATGATATGGGGGCCGGAAGAGATAGCACAGTGGTAAGGTGTTTGCCTTAGATGCAGAAGGACGGTAGTTCGAATCCCAGCATCCCATATCATCTCCCAAGTCTTCTAGGTGATTTCAGAGCATAAAGCCAGGAATAAACCCTGAGCACTGTCACATGTGACCCAAAAACAAACAAAAAAATACTATGATATAATATAAGTAATAGTGGATCTTAAACGTGAACAATGGCGATAAATCTTACTTTATATCACTGAATCTAAAATAAGTTATTATTATTATTTTGGTTTTGGGGCCACACCCGGTGACGCTCAGGGGTTACTCCTGGCTATTCGCTCAGAAGTCGTTCCTGGCAGGCACGGGGGACCATATGGGGAACCGGTGGATCGTACCGCAGTCCGTCCTAGGTTAGGGCAGGCACCTTACCTCCAGCGCCACTGCCCGGCACCCCAATTTATTATTTTTTAATCAAGGTACTTTCTATATAGGTATGTTGAATGCTATCAGCTGAAATATACTGATCTTTTTGATGGCTCCTCCAACAGTTACTTTCCATAATGGCTTGGACAGAAAAACTCAATTTCACGGTTCTGGAAGAATTCATTCTCTTGGGAATCACAGACCGCCCTGAACTCCAGGCTCCCTTCTTTGGGCTCTTCTTGATCATCTACATGATTTCACTGGTGGGAAACCTGGGCATGATTATCCTCACCAACATAGACTCAAAGCTGCACACACCCATGTATTTCTTCCTCAGACATCTAGCATTCATCGATCTTGGCTATTCAACAGCAGTGGGACCCAAAACTTTAATGAATTTTATAGCTAACCAGAATAGAATCCCCTATAATTGGTGTGCAATACAGCTGGCTTGCTTCATCTTCTTTATTATTAGTGAACTCTTTGTTCTGTCAGCAATGGCCTATGACCGGTATGTGGCCATCTGCAACCCTTTGCTCTACACAGTTGTTATGTCAAAGAAAGTATGTTGGTTGCTGGTATCAGTCCCCTATCTCTACAGTGCTTTTCTTTCTTTGATAACCACCATAAAAATTTTCATTTCATCTTTCTGTGGTCATAATGTCATCAGTCATTTCTACTGTGACAGTCTTCCCTTATTAACTTTGGTGTGCTCAGGGACACATGATGTGGAAATGATAATACTGATCTTTTCAGCGTTTAATTTGGTTTCATCTCTTCTGATAGTCCTTGTATCCTACATACTGATCCTTATGGCCATCCTTAGGATGAAGTCAGCAGAAGGCAGGCGCAAAGCCTTCTCCACCTGTGGGTCTCACCTGACAGCCGTGGTCATATTATATGCCACTCTCTTCTTTATGTATGTGCAACCCAAATCCAGTCATTCCTTTGAAAATGATAAAATGGCCTCTGTATTTTACACATTGATCATTCCCATGCTGAATCCCTTGATCTATAGCTTGAGGAATAAAGAAGTAAAGGGTGCCCTGAACAGACTATGGAAAGCAATGTGCAAACTTCCTATGTAAAATTTAGTCTATAATGTGTAGATAATAAACTATTGCATAGAAAACTGTGAAGAATGTGTGTGATAATTCTTTTAAATGTAGTACAGGGAAAAGGGCATGGGAAGCTATAGTAATTTTCTTGTTCTCATTTATAGACAGGCGGTTATCACCTAGCATTGATTCTGGTTGTCCTCAGAGTTCAGTGCAAGTAACTAAAGTCTTTTACACTGTTCTCACATTTCCAACTTATTGTTTAAAATAATAGTACACTTGGTAAGTATGGTACTTGCCTTGCATGAGAACAACACATGATTTCCTGACCTGTCCAAAAGTGAACCCTGAGCACAGTGCTAGCATATGCCCTGAGCAATGATGAGAGAGAGTGGGTCCATAAAAAAAAGACCAAGTAAATAAATTAAAAGTGACATTGATTGGTATCATGAACAGAGTGCTGCATAAGTATTAATTGGTGGTATATATTTTTCTTCTGAATTCTAAATTGACATCTTTTAGTAAAAAATAAAAGTTAAAATGTAAAATTTAACAATTTTTAATAATTTATAATTATATATTATGTATATTTTTATGCTATATCACTAATAAGAAGACTCAAGGGATGGAGAGACTGTATAAATGACAGGACATTTGCTTTGCATACAGCTGACATTAGTTCAATCATTAGCACAACTTGCTTTTCCATGACCCCTCCTAGAAGTTACCCCTGAGCACAGAGCCAAAAGTAAAGCCCAAGCACTTTTAGTGTGGCCCAATAAATAAATAAAAATAATATGTAAAGAAGGAATTGTAGCAATAAAAATCCTATTTATGAATATAAGATAACTATATGGAATATAAGATATTTAATACATTGATTAAATAAGATAACTGATTCATACAAGCTATTGCATCTAAAAGTGGCATGGTAGTTATATAAAATAACTAAAGAATTAAAAACATCCCCATGAAAATGGGAGCAAGGTGAAAAGAACCAATGTCACCATCTATAAAAAAAAAACTCGTCTATAAATTAGAAATGGCATGTCTAAAAATTTACCAATTGAATTAAGGAGAATGATGCACTATGATGCTCAGCATATTCATAATGGAAGAAATTCCTATAGTAAGGTTCAATATAATACAATTAAAATTTTTCTAAATCTCCCTTTCCTCTTTTCCTTTTCTGAGTTATTCTTTGCATTATTTTCATAAATTTTAAATTGACTCATAAAATGTTTTACAAAAGCAAAATGTCTACAAAGCAAAAAATAACATCACAGATTAAGAACAAATTTGAAGGAATTATGCAACATGCATATACAAATATGACATGATATAAGCCTGTAGCAACTAAGAACACACTTGTCTAAGGTCCATATGGTTAACGGAATAAAGCAGTTACTACAGTGTTGGATTTATCCAGATCTTTGCCCAGGTTAGTGTTTAGGTACACCAGGTCTTATGTCCATATAGAACAGTCCTGTTCATTCTTTTTTTCTTAGCTTTTATTGTGACCAAAGTGCATTACAAATCTTTCACTGCCTCATTTATGATACATAGTGACAATGAATGAGAGGCATTCCCACCACCAGTGCTTTCCTTCCTCCGCCCCTGTTCCCAGTATGTATCCCATATCTCCCTCCTTTACCCCCCAGAATGCTAGTGCAACTGGCCTCCACTTTACAGCTTGTGTAGATTGAGCATCTATTCCACCATCATTGGAGATAAAAAAAAAAGATTTAAAAAAAGGGAGAAAAAAATTTGGCAACAACTACCAAAAAAAGAAAAAGAGTGAGAAAAAAAGGAAAGAAAAAAGAAAAAAAATGGACCTGGCAAATAAAGTAAAAATAAATCTCTAATAACCACAAGAGTGAAAAAGAAAGAGAAAAGTGGAAGAAAAAAGAGTAGGAAAATAAAGTTAAAAACTAACAATTCAAAAAAAAAAAAAAACTAACAATTCAAAGCAAAACAAGAAAAAGTATGGGTGCTGGAGTGGTAGGGTTTGGCGTTCCCATCACTTTTTTTTTTTTTTTTTTTTTTTTTTTTGCATAGGCACAGTAAGCACTGGGGAAGAAAAGGATTCCCGTGGCCTGAGAGATTCAGTGTTTCTCCATCCTTGAAGCATACCATCATGGGATCAACCCTTGGTTCCATATATACTCATTACCCCATCCCAAAGGCTTTTTTTTGTGATACCAAGAACATTTCCTCTCAGTTGTGTATGAGAAAATCAGGCCACTGTAGTTAGCAATCGTGGTAGTCCTGTTCATTCTATAAGGAACAACAAAACGCTACTGCTAATGAATCTTTTACTTTTAAAACTTAAATTTTTAATGTTTTATAACATCTAGAAATTAAAATGTAAGGGATTCTAGCCATAGCAGAGTATGTATCTCAGAAAATAATTTTTAACAAATAGATGTATCAATAGGAAGTATCAAACTGAAACGTGTATGGCAAGTGTTTCTCACTTTCTGTCTCTCTCTCTCTCTCACACACACACACACACACACACACACACACACACACACACACACACCACACACCACATACAGAGGACAAGGTATATGGTGGTCCTGCACAGTTCCATAATCTAAAATCTAAAATCTCATCTGGGTAGCAAATCTCCTGTGGGGCCAGAGAGATAGCACAGCGGTAGGGTTTTGCCTTGCGCCTGTCCAACCCTGGACTGATTCTGGTTGGATTACTGGCATCCCATAAGGTTCCCAGAGGTTGCCAGGATTGATTTCTGAGCCCAGAGTGCCAGGAGTAACTCATGAGTGCTGTTGTTGTGACCCCAAAACAAAACAATACAAAACAACAACAACAACAAAAAAGGAAAGAAAATCCATTGTAATTCAATGCTGAAAAAATTCAAAGATACTTAGGCCCTATTCATCGACTGTGTGTTTTTAGTGACTGCTTAAGGGATGCTGGACCACAGAGAGGATGTCATCCTCTAAGGGAAAGAAAGAGAAAAGTAGGGAGCTGGGAGGTGGCGCAGGAGGTAAGGTGCCTGCTGCCTTGCCTAGGACGGACCACGGTTCGATCCCCCGGTTCCCATATGGTCCCCGGTGCCTGCCAGGAGCGACTTCTGAGCGCTTAGCCAGGAGTAACCCCTGAGCGTCACTGGGTGTGGCCCAAAAACAAAAAAAAAAAAAAAAGAAAGAGAAAAGTAAACAAAAAAAGCTAGTATAAACAGAAGCTAGAAGAAGAAGAAGTGATATTTTGTTTGGGGGTTCACATTTTCGGAGTTTATGTGCTAATCCTAAATCTGTGCTCAGGAGTGACCCTAAGCCATGCTCAGATGAGCATATGCACTATCAGGGTTCAGACTGAAATGGCCACAGGCAAAGCAAGTGCCATACTCTTGTGATAGCTTTCCAGTCCTTAAAGAAGAAAGAATTTGGGGGGACGGGGTTTGGACCACACCTAAAGATAGGGGTTACTCCTGGCTATCCTCTCAGAAATCGCTCCTAGAAGGCTGAGGAACCATAAGGGATGACAGCATAGGCTGCATGCAAGGTAAATGCCTACTGCTATGCTATCACTTTGGTCACAAAAAGAAATTTTTTTTTTTGGTGGGGGTCACACCCAACAGCGCTCAGAGGCCACTCCTGGCTCTACACACAGAAATCGCTCTTGGTAGGCTCAGGGGACCACCTGAGATGCTGGGATTAGAACCTCCGTTCTTCTGCATGCAAGGCAAACACCCTACCTCCGTGCTCTCTCTCTGGCCCAACAAAAAAAAAAAAACGATTTTTAAGGGGTTAGCTCATACAATCACCAGTAGTGTCAGACAACTGTGAGCAACAGCAAGTGCAAGAATATTGGAGAAAGACTTATTGGATACTAAGGCAGGAAACGAGAAACTACACTGTGTCTTTGTTCTTAAAACTTTCAATTTATTGAATGAGTTCTGGCCACATTTTGGAGAATAATTGGCTAAACGCAAAATCTACTGATGGACACATATGGCAAATCTGGAAGGTATCTTTTATTTTTATTATTTATTTATTTATTTATTTATTTATTTATTTTTACCTTTTAGGCCACACTCGGTGATACTCAGGTTCTGAGTCAGAAATCACTCCTGGCTTGGGGGACCCTATGGAATGGTGGGGGGATAGAACCCAGGTAAGTCTTGGGTTAGCCACATGCAAGGCCAACGCCCTACCCCTTGTGACACTGCTCTATCCCTGCACACCCTTGTTTTTCTCGTCCTTCACACCCTCCACCTTCAGTTTTGTGTTACTTTTCTTTTTCTTTTTCCTTTTTTTGAGGGGTGGGCACACCCGGCAGCACTTAGGGGTTCCTCTTGGCTCTACGCTCAGAAATCACTCCTGGCAGGCTCGGGGGACCAGATGGGATGTTGGGAATTCGAAGTGCGGTCCTTCTGCATGCAAGGCAAGCACCTTACCGCCACGCTATCTCTCCGGCCCCCATGGAAGGTATCTTTTAGATTTTTTTTTACACCAATGCTTCTCAATTGCATCCTGTGGACCAATAACAATCATTTTACAAAGGTTTTCAAAGGTTTAAAACCACTGGTCTCCTGCTGGAAAGCTCCAGGTCTTTGAACCAGAATGCAGAGAGGAGTAGATCACAGGTATAAAAATGTTGAATATTGGTGACTAGAACTAATATTTAACCAAACCACTGGATACCATAACCAGTCCCATGGATATAAAAGTTTCATAAAATTGAAGAAGTTTATTAAGTATAAAACTGTATAAATATTACAAATATTTATAACTAGCTGATATATTAGGCTAAATAATGAATAAGCACATGTCATAAATTGTTTACCTTTCAAAGACTTCAGGGGAAATCAAGAAATTGCCTGTCATATCCTTTGGGGAAAAAAGCAAATGGTGAAAAAATATCTATAAATTGTCCTCATGTGTCATGTTTTAGCACATTGGGGAGGCAAGAAATAAAATTTTTAGAGATAAATAGACAGCATCCTTTATGTGATAACATATTCTACAAACTTCTAAATAATTGCTATATAACATTTTTCTATGGCAAAAAATAGCAAGCAGACTTTAACTTATTATTTATCTTCTGTGTGTATTCTACAAAGAACAAATAATGACCAGAATAGAAATTCTCTCTCATTTTTTAGATGATTTTATTCAAATAGTTTCTTGAATGTAAAAAGGCTTCTGTAAAAGGTTAGTAATATTGCATAGAATCCCTGATGTATGTATTCCTATGAAATATTCAGGTCAAACTGAAATTAAATAAACTGTAACTAAAAATACTGAATTAAAATTATGACAAAACATTAAAGCAGTAGGTATTTAGGTACCTATTAATGTCTTTAAAATTTTAGTTATTAAAAGGGTTTTTAAATAATTAAGTGAAAATTTAAACTACCGATATATAGATATGATTGTTTTGATCTTTTGATAAGTGAAACAAGTGGAATTATACCTTTGAGCTGTGAAAATCTATTACTAGTACAATATGTAAAATAAATGTGATATTGTAATGACGTCTAAAGATGTGAGAAAGATCCTTCTATCTCTTGAACAGAAAAAATAGCACATTTTAATGCAATTTTATTTATATTAACACAACTTTTTATCTTTGCATTTAAATATGTTACATTACTTATTAGTCCATTAAGTTAGATTATTTCTATTTATATTTCAATATAGCAGGCATAAAAAAGGTTGATTTTATAATCTTGAAAACAAAGTTTATATGAGTTGAATTATGTTTTTCTCTAAATGTTTTTATAACTTAGTGTTATATGAACTGCACTTCTATTTGCTTTTTTGGGACCCACTCAATTAATACTCATTATAGTTACTTGACTTGCAACCAGTACCTATACTTTTTTATTTCTTTCTCATTCTATTATTTTGGTGTTTTTCAAATATGGTTTTATATTAGATGATATATAGTTATATAATTATTATTCATCTTATTTTATGTTTCACATTAAATTTAATGCCATCAAACCCTGAGAATCTCCAGGAGTGAGCAGTGTGTACAGAGAGTACACCTATCAGTATAACCCCAAATTCCACTGTCAACTCACAGATAAAAATAAAACATATATTAAAAATTCTGTGTATTTGAATTTTAAACTTAACTTTCATGAACTATGAGCAAATTAAAATATCAAATATCAATAAATGCCCAGCATACTGGATGAAACATATTTGGGGGTAACACATCTACTAGTACTCAGGGTTTATTTCTGACTCAATAATCATTATTAGCAGGGGTAGGGGAACCATATCATGTGCCTGGGATGGAACACAAGTTGACAATAAGCGAGGTAAGTGCCTTCCCCACTGTAGTCTCTTTTTGAATCCGGAGTTTTCTTTCACATAAAAACAAAGTTGATATTTTATATCATCTGATCAAATTGGCTAATTATATTTCAAAATATGTTTGACAGAGACTAACTATATCAAGTGATATATATGCAGTTCATAAAATATTTTCCTAGAGAAGATGAATAATTTCTATTATCACTGTTTAGGTTTTCTTATTTTTATAGATATGTATAAATTTGTATAAAGTGCCATGCTTAAGTATTAAACATATATAGACATAAGATTTTTATGTGAATTAATTTGAAATAGAAAATTTAAAATAAAAGAATACATAAGTATTTCTTCAGTTCTAAAAATATGCAATTAACAAATCTGCTTTACTAAAATTTTATAACTGTATTAAATTGTCATTGTAAAATAGAAAAAAACAACTGAATTCCAAATAACTTTTTAAATAAATTTTTAGTCACACCTCTGTCATACAAGTATCTTTATTGTTGAGTTTATATTTATAACAATAGAGATACACCCATCATGATCTATTGACTTTTTACCAGTGTACTACTATTTTAATGGGCTCTGTAAATATAATATGACAAATAGCAATATATTGATATCAATCAGACAGTAAATTTGCCTCCTCTCTAATTGTGAAAAACAAAATTCTCAGAACATTAGAAAATGTTTTTTTTGGGGGGGTTAATTAAAAACAGGATGTCACAATCTACCTCTATCTTTAACTATTTTGATCTTTGTCTCTGATTCAAATTAAGGCTGTTCCACTTAATGTAGTGAAGTATTTTAGACAAGTCTAGTAAATAAATTTTATCTAACTTATACAGACTTTCTGTTACAAAAATAGTACAAAATTTTATTCCATGACACCCATTGTCTATGCTGATGTCTTTGTATAGGTGGATTTTCTTATAGACCTGATGGACAAACACAATCTAACAATGCTGAAGGAATTCATCCTACTGGGAATCACAGACCGCCCTGAGCTACAGGCTCCCCTATTTTTGCTCTTCCTCATCATCTACATGATCTCACTGGTGGGCAATCTGGGCATGGTCATCCTCACCAAGGTGGACTCCAGACTACAAACACCCATGTACTTCTTTCTCAGACATCTGGCAATCACTGATCTGGGCTACTCCACAGCAGTGGGACCTAAAATGTTGGTAAATTTTCTGGTGGATAAAAATGTTATCTCCTATCACTTATGTGCTACACAGCTGTCTTTCTTTGTCATGTTCATTATTAGTGAACTTTTCATTCTGTCAGCAATGTCCTATGACCGTTATGTGGCCATCTGTAAACCTTTGCTCTACACAGTCATCATGTCCCAAAGGTTGTGTATGGTGCTGGTGGTAATTCCCTATGTCTATAGCACATGTGTTTCTCTTCTGGTTACTATAAAAATTTTCAATTCTTCCTTCTGTGGCTATAACATGGTCAGCCATTTCTACTGTGACAGTCTCCCTTTGTTATCTTTGCTCTGCTCAAATGCTTATGAAATACAGATGATCATTATGGTTTTATCGGCATTTAATTTGATTTTCACTCTTCTAGTAGTTGTTTTATCTTACCTACTTATCCTCATTGCAATCCTCAGAATGAACTCAGCTGAGGGACGACGCAAAGCTTTTTCCACCTGTGGGTCCCACCTGACAGTGGTCACTGTGTTTTATGGGACTTTGATATTTATGTATGTAAAACCAAAATCCAGTCATTCCTTTGACACTGATAAAATGGCATCTATATTTTACACCCTTATTATACCCATGCTGAATCCCTTAATCTATAGCTTGAGGAACAAGGATGTAAAATCTGCCCTGCAAAAGATGTGGACAAGAGTATGCAGTGTCTTTTCTTAAAATTCGCTATTGGGTGAATATAACAAAATATAATACACCACAAGTAAATGTGATTTAATTCATTGGTAGTTTTAGCTATATTCTATAAAATATAAATATATTAATAATAACAACAGAAAAATGTTTACCTTCATTGAGTGGAAAATCTAAAATATTCCTAATAGTTACATACATTTTATAGTAGAGTAGAATGTATAAGCATACTGTTAGCCACAAGAGTAACCAAGGGAACAATCAAAGGTTATGGGTTCTATGAGAGAGATGAAGAATATAAGGAGAGTTGGCTTTCAGTTTGTGTCTCTGTGTACATCTGTTTAGTTAACCACCTTATTTTGTTTTATGGTTGTTAATATAAAACTTGATTGCTTTATTCTAGAGCTTTATTTTTATTACAATGAGCAAAAGTCAAAAGCCATGTCATTTTTTCAAAAATACTTTCCTATATCAGAATGGGAAGGTCTCTTCTTTCTCATCAGTGAAATTACTTTAAAATATGATTCCTTAAGAATATAATGATTAAACATAGTATTTCAGTTACATAGAAAACAAGCCCAACATTTGTTTTTCTCTAAACTAGTCCTTTGTCTACAAGAGTACATATAAATTTAAGGATGTTCAGTGGATATTCTGCTTTTTTTCAGTTTTGCTTTTTTTCATGATTTCTAGATTATTGATCTTTTTTCTAAAATAATGCTCAATTAGTGAAAAATAATACTTGTTGAAAAACAGGTGATGTTATACTACTATATTAATTTTAATTTCTCACTTAAATCTACTCGTATCCTATTTCATCTTGCTGGTGTACCTTCTCAAATATAGTGTTCAAACATATTTATTGTTGACATTATTTTGATCATTTTTGTTTCAAATTTTAAAAATTAAAGTGATGATTTAGTCTATATTTCTCAATTATGTATGCATATATAGTGTCGCAGAAAAAATATTCTTTAATTTCTCTTAACATTACTTATTCTATAAATTTCCTTTGTATTTTTAAAAGGCATATGTTGTTATTTAAGTAATACAATAAGTGAAATTGTCCTTGTCAACCACAAAAAACATTTCTCTGTAGAAGATAAAATTTTCTTAAACTTTATTTGAAATAAAATCATATGCTTGAATTAAGGTACATTTAAACAGAAGATAGATATTTATATAAATGATATTTAAATTGTGAATAAATTACATACTTAACTTTGAGCATATATATCAATAAACTATCTTTTATGCTATGTATGGTCCACAAAATGCCCAAATAAAATTAAATTAAAAGAGAATTTTTTATTACAATGAACAGAGTAATTCATAAATAAAGATTGGAGGTAGATTTTTTTTCTGAAATCTGAATTGTCAAATTTTAAGTTAAAACAAAACACAAAATAATCCTTTTATCCACTTATATGTTTATTTATTTATTTTTACTTTTTTATTTTGGTGTAGATATTGAAGTTGATGTCTCCAATTTTATTCTATTTTATTTTATCTTTCTCTTTCTTTTTGCACTCTGGCAGGGTTTGATTTCAGGACCGAGACTATTGTGTGGTGCTTGTCTTTATTGCTGTAGTTCTCACTGGATATTTTATTTGATATTCCATTCTGTATTGTTGTGGTGTTTCAATTAACTTTTTTTTTCTCTCTTTTTTTTTTTTTTTTTTTTTTTT
>PVKC010013721.1:0-22743 GCA_004027635.1 Crocidura indochinensis | reverse complement strand
AGATTTCTACTCTTTTTTTCTCCCTAATAGTACTAGGAACCACAAGACCTGATAGTCCTGGGGGTGGGGGGGGGGAGACCATGGTATACTAGGATTAAATACTAGGATTCTGTGCATGCCAGACCCACACACCAAACTTTTGATAATCTCTCTAGTCCCCATATTCCCACTTCATGAATAGGGTTTGCTCAGCTGATTAAGAGATAATTAGAAAATTACCAAGTTTTTGATGTATCATGGTTAGCCTGTACCAGGTTTTATACTAAATATTTTACATACATTTCCTTAGGTAATCCTCCCAACATTCCTGCATTTGCCACGTTCAACTTAAGTGGACCTATTGTATACCATACTCAATGAAACAAGCTAGCACCAGACAAACATGGATTTAGCCATTCATGTGTAATCTGGAAGGGAAAACAGAGAAGGAGAGAGTAAAGTAGTAGTTTCCAGGAAGTAGGGAGTTGGAGAAATGAAGAGATATTGATCAAAAGTTACAAAGTTTCAGCTATGCAGAATAAATAAGATCTAAAAGACAGCAAGGTAATTATGTCAATAATAATGTTAATTGTGTGCTTGAAATCTGATAAGAGTGATCTCACCACACCAATGTAATTGTGTAAGGTGCTGGAAAAACCTGGGGATCACCACAGGTTGATTGTGGTAACCATACTATCTATAATTATATCGTGTATCTGAAGCATATATAATTAATATCTGTTTATCTCAATAAAGCTGGGATTGATGAAATGTAAGTAGGAGGTTGGTAAATATTAAGTAGCTTGATATTTCTGGCACTGATGTCTTGTATAGCTTTATACTTTATGTAGTTCCTACTTTCTAACCATCTCCAAAGACCTAATTTCCCACCTTAACTTTCTGGTATTGCCATACCTCTGCCACTTAGAATGTACCTTTGCCCACATTCACCATAATCCTACATTGCGGTTAAAGCCAAGGCTTATTTTCATAAACAAAATTTTGTCCTTGGTCTCAACAACCAGAGGTGACGTCCTTTTATTTGTTTATTATTTATGTTTGGATTTTAGGCCACAATCAGTTTATTTGGGGCTTATTTCTGACTCTCTGTGCTCAAAGGCTACTCCTAGCAGACTTGGGGGACCATATTGGGTGTTAGAGATTGAACCCAAGTCAGCCTCCTGCAAGGCAAATGCCCTACCCACTGTACTGTCATTATAACCCTGTTTGGAATTTATTTCAGTAGACCTCATATTTTAACTATGTAGATAATATTTCTGACTTCCTGCTAGATAGCAAATTTTAAAATGAGGGTGTACCAGGGTAATTTTACTACTTCTAAATGATACCATACATGGTCATTCTGTAAGAGACAACTGAAAAGTACTGGAAGAAAATTCTACTTTTTCTGAGTCATGAAAGGCAACCACCAACAAGACCTTCCTTCTTGATTATTCAAAAGCACTGGTCTTTCACTATAAGCATAGAGTATGAATACAATTGCCCAATTGTGTGCAAGACAATCTAGTGCAGAAATAGCTTAACTTAAACTCAGAATGTTTTACTAAAGCAGCCAGATTACCTTGGAATGCTGAAAAATCAAATGACCCTGAAACTCTCTCATACTACCATCAGAAAGGGAAAATTCATAGCTGCCATCTTTTGAGGGGTGAAGGGAGGGAGGGCGCATGCTAGAGTCCTCTCCATTCAGTCACTTTTCAGTCACTCACAGTTTGAATTTGCAAACTCTGGTCAAAATCATGTTTGGCTTGCCTTTGTCATTTCAGAAATAATCTAGTATACAATATTATTCAAAACAAAAATGCTACACTTAAAGCATTGCAAGTAACTTTTTACAAATACACATCTCGAAATATTGAGAATCTGAATGATTTCCTGATGTACTCCTTCTTTCTCAAAAGATGTCTCCAAGTGCTTTTAGAAATTGTAAATCAGCAGCACAAAGGCAGCATGAAAGTCACTTCCATGAATGTAAAAATAAAGCAAAATTGTAACATGTGAAAATGTCAAATCCTCATTAAAATACTAGAAATGTCATTTAATAAAAGAGCCTGGAAGATTCACATTGTTAAGCTGAGATAGTGAGGAACCATATGCACATATTTTTAATACATAATCAAGAGAAAAAACTGAACTGGGAACTGTACGGAAAATAATTTAGCCATATGTACCCCAAAATGTAGTAAATAAACAATGAGCAGAGATATGATTTTATTCTTTGAATACAGCATCAGGTCCCTAGAGCTGTGCTACAAGTCAACAGCATGTATTGTACTGAAAAAAAGAACACACTTTATTAAGCATCAAGAACAAAATTCTCCACAGTGTCTTCTCTAATAGAAATCACCTTCATTGCTAATTTGGAATTTGAAACAATAGCCTTTTATTAAACTACTTACAAACATCATTTTATATGTCAGAATACATAATCATAAATCAAGCCCAGATTATTACATTAGCCTCAAATAGACTCAGTTAGAGAACCTCAATAGAGATATTTAATGCCCTTCCTTAGAATTTTACCCATAATACCTAGCAAAGCAACTTAATTTTGATATCGAGTCTTTCATAAAAGCTCTATCTTTGCTAACTCAAATAAGACTGTTACGAAATTTAAATGAAAAACAAAACATGGCAAGGGGAAAAATTAATAAGCAGAGTCTAGGGACTCCATATATATCTTCAAGTGAAAATAGAAGATATATGGAAAGTCAATAAAGAAGTGAGACAGAACAGCAGGTTCCCCTATTTAAAGTGCATAGCAAGTGGATTTTCACCAGCTGTGGCCTACTGGTTTGAATAAACAGAACAGACATTATGGAAGAAAATATTATAACAGGAGGGAGTAGCGAGCACACATTGGAAACAAAATGGGCATTTATAATTGGGTTCTACAATTATCTTTGAGTGCACTGCTAATCAGGTGGTATAAATTAGTGGATAAGAACACAGGCTTTGGAGTTGGATTTTTTTGGTGATCAAGAACAAGTTATACTCTGTTCCTCTATTTCCTTATCTGTAAATTGGAAATAACATTGCCGCCATCAAATGACCATTGTGAAGGTAAAGAAGCTAATGCATTCCACAAACTTAAGAGGACTGTGATTGCACTCTTATCTTTCATGCCAGTAGCAAAGGGGATTGATGTTTCAAAAAGTCTAAATAAGTACTAACTTTCAGAACACGTACATTCAATTTTGTTGACTTATTCCCTTTGAAATACGGAACTTTCATTGAACCAAATTATAAAACAAGAATTCAACATTTTTCAACAATAAAAGGAATAAAAAAAGATCTCAAAAATAATGAGATCAACAAAGTGAACTGCTTTAAATCACATCTAAACTAACTTTAAGCCATTGTACCAGATTAATGGAAATACCGAAACATTTTCCAAACTAAAAACAGGACAATTAGTTACTTAAGCTTACTACCAGAGATATAAATAAAATGAGGCAAAATATGTATAAAAGTCATTATTTTTATTTATCTTTTTCATTAATTTTCTTTTTATATTTTTAATAATATATTTTATTTTATTTGAACACCTTGATTACATACATGATTGTGTTTGGGTTTCAGTCATGTAAAGAACACCACCCATCACCAGTGCAACATTCCCATCACCAATGTCCCCAATCTCCCTCCTCCCCACCCAGCCCCCGCCTGTACTCTAGACAGGCTTTCCATTTCCCTCATACATTCTCATTATTAGGACAGTTCAGAATGTAGTTATTTCTCTAACTAAACTCATCACTCTTTGTGGTGAGCTTCCTGAGGTGAGATGGAACTTCCAGCTCTTTTCTCTTTTGTGTCTGAAAATTATTGCAAGAATGTCTTTCATTTTTCCTAAAACCCATAGATGAGTAAGACCATTCTGCGTTTGTCTTTCTCTCTCTGACTTATTTCACTCAGCATAATAGATTCCCTGTACATCCATGTATAGGAAAATTTCATGAAAAAGTCATTATTAATTGATATTAATGACAAACTGAGTTCAGTTTTGTGGTTCAACTTTCCACATTCCTAAGTATTGTGCTTACCTTCCATGACCCAGCTGCTGCGTTCAGATCAAAGCAACTTTTATTTAGTGCATTTTTGCCTTTTTCTGAGGATGTAGTAACAGTGAATTATAGTTGTCAGGTAAATACCTATGATATAAAGGAAGCTGTGTTTGAAGGTAATACCCATTGCTAAGAATCACTCACATAATAGACCTTATGTTAAGATGAATCCATCAAACTCAACGTCTTAAACAGATTTGCAGTGGTTTCTGATTATAAAAACTACAGGAGCAATGCAATCCAACACATGTCCAAAGAGTCAGATGAAGGCTGAGGGTTAGTTGTAAGTCAGAAATCAGAGCAGGACAAAACAAGAAGGGAAGCAAGATAAGTATTAAAAGTTGAAAACTGTCAAAGCCAGGTTTGCCAGAATAGAAGTGACAAAGAATAAGAAGTCCATAATGAATGAAAAAGTTAACTCTTATCCACTGCTGGTCGGAATGCCGTCTAATCCAACCTCTATGGAAAGCAATATGGTGATTCCTCCAAAATTTGGAAATTGAGCTCCCATTCGACCCAGCTATTCCACTTCTAGGGATATATCCGAAGAACACAAGAATACAATACAAAAACCCCTTCCTCACACCTATATTTATTGCAGCACTATTCATAATAGCCAGACTCTGGAAACAACCAAGATGCCCTTCAACAGACGAATGCTAAAGAAACTGGTACATAGTGTATATGGAATATTATGCAGCTGTCAGGATAGATGAAGTCATGAAATTTTCATATACATGGATGTACATGGAATCTATCATGCTGAGTGAAATAAGTCAGAGGGAGAGAGATAGATGCAGAATAGTCTCACTCATCTATGGGTTTTAAGGAAAATATAAGTAATTTTTGTAACAATCCTCAGAATGAGGGAACTGAAAAGCCTGTATGGAGTACAGGTGGGGGTGGGTTGGGAGGGAGGGAGTTTTGGGACACTGGTGGCGGGAAAGTTGCATTGGTGAAGGGGGTGTTTTAAAAAAAAGTTAAAAAAAATCAAAAAAGAAAAGAAAAAATAAGGCCTCCCAATTCTTACCACAGGCTGTGTTCTTTACACTGACTGTATAGAAAGAGGAGGTATAGTAAATGCACCCCATATACACCTCAACCCAGACCCTTGCCTGGTCTGTATTGTGAATTTGGGGACAAAAAAAAAGGAAAGAAAAAGTTAATATTTGTGAATAAATGAAAGAATTGTGGAAAAACAAGCAATAGGATAGCATAGGGAATGAAGACTGTAAACATAGCCTCTCTTTTGCTCTACCTGAGAACTGCAGGAAGGATCCTTTAAGAATTAAAGAGTGATTTTATGTGACTAAGATTTGACCATATCAGTACACAAGCTCAACTTGCTTGCTTCAGTAAAAAATAATGACAGAAAAAAAATGTTGCAATGACATCACCTCCTTCATGGAAACAGCTTTCCTTCCTTTTTCAAGTGCCCTTTCATTTTCAGGCCTTCTTAACTCCATTTTGGTCTCACAGGAATTACAAGACATGTTTATTATTCTCCAGAGAATGAAACTCTCTAGGATCAGCCTTATTGTCTTCCTAGACTTATTTAAGACAAATGAAGGAGAAAGGAAATGGAAAAACAAGCGTAAGGGGCTGGAGAGATAGCACAGCGAAGGGGCATTTGCCTTGCATGCAGCTGACCTATGACAGACGGTGGTTCCATTCCCAACATTCCATATAATTTCCTGAGTCTGCCAGGAGAAACTTCTGAGTGGAGAGTCAGGAGTAACTCCTGAGCGCCGCTGAGTGTGACACAAAAAAATAAACAAACAAAAATAAAAACAATACACAAAAAACAAGTGTAAGGAAAAATGAAGTAATTAAATTTGAATATACATGGTTGAATATGAGGAATATTATGCTGAGTAGAGAGGAATAGATATAGAATAATCTCACTCATTGTGGGACATAAGAAAAATAGAAGTATGGGGTCGAAGAGATAGCATGGAGGTAGGACATGTGTCTTTCATGCAGAAGGTCATTAGTTGGAATTCTGGCATCCCATATGGTCCCCCTAGCCTGCCAGAAGTGATTTCTGAGCATAGAGCCAGGAGTAACCCCTGAGCACTGCCGGGTGTGGCCTAAAAAGAAAAAAAAGAAAAAGAAAAGTATAATAATAATATTCAGAGACAATAGAGAGGAGGGCAAGGAGAGCCAGCTCATGATAGGAGCAGTGAATGCAGTTAGGGTTGCACAGGTCCACTATGCCAATAATAGTTGAAACCAATTACTCTGGACAAGAATTGGGTCCTGACAGTGAAATGCATGGTACCCCTTCATTAATGATAATGTAAACCACAGTATAAAAGATGTGGGGGGGGAGGAAGAGAGAGGAGAGAAAAAAGTAACTGTCTGCCCAAGAGGCAGGCAGGGGTGGGGAAGTGGGAGGGAAACTGGGAACATTGGTGGCAAGAAATGTGCACTGGTGAAGGGTAGTGCACACTGGATGACTGAAACTCAAGCATGAAAAATTTTGTAACTATAGTGCTTAATTAAAGCAAAAAAAGTAATCTTATATATACACCTATAAATAAATGATAGATAGATAGGTGATAGATAGATAAACTTGAGCTTTGTTGAGAGCAAAGAACCAAGGCTATTTATAAAAGGAAGAATGTGAGACTCTACCTCTCAAGTCTCAATATTCCTCATGCAAGTTTTCTTAAGAATGGGGTAAGGGGTAGGTGGAGTTCTCTCTCCACCTAAGACTGTGCTCCTCTTTTCATAGCTGTTGGAATGTGAGCTTCTGATAGCTTGCTGGAGATTGTCTTTGTTCACCTGGCTATGCCACTCCAGGAAGTAGACCATAACCAAAACCTAGTTTATGTAAAAACAACCCTATTGAATCAGTTGAATCTCTGTGCATCATCAATACTCTACAAATCCTCAGTTTCTCATTTTACAGGAAGCATACTGTCACCTGCCTGCAAATCAGTTTCTGAAGGGCCAAATCTGAAACAAGGGACATCATATTTGAGGACACAAATTATATGTTTAGAAATTATACCGATCATATATGCCACTTCCACCAACCACAGATCAGATAACATCAAGAGATGATTAACTAAGAAAGTGCTTCTAAGAAGCAGACTTTTATATATGGGGAAAAGGTGTAGGTTTTTCCTTTCCCCATAGGCAAGAATAGATGAGAAAAGAATGGAAGCTATCAAAACAAGGGCAAAGTTGCTATCTAGAAATATTTTATGAATTCTCACATTGCTACGTAATTGGGATGCTTTCTCATTAAATATAGAATAACGTATAGTCCCTTATTGAATCCAAACAATTTCAGTAATGTTATAACTCTCAGAAACTCAGCATGAGTAGTTTATGTAAAGCAGTGGATAGCTGAGATTTAACGACTATCTTGGGGCTTGGTAAAACTGTGTGGTATTATTTGGATGATTGTGTCCACGAATAATTGTTTCATTCATATTGAATACCAGAAAGGCTTTAGGAATTAAATAATTTATATTGAATTAAGTTAAATAATCTAGCCAACAAACCTAATGAATCATGAACTGCATTCTGATTGGTGGAAAAGAGACATGAACCCCCAGAGAGTAGCTGCTTTCTCTACATAACCATCCAGGCATACTACTGATAAATTCACCAGTTGGCCAATAGACTTTCAAAAGATGAACTGATTGTACAAAATAGATACTGAATTCCTCAGAGCCTGAGGTGACCAGTGTGAACTTGATGGTGAATACTAAAAAAATTATTATGAAAATAATTTAAATTTAACCCTCAACTTATTAAATCAATGCAAGTCATGCTGCTTGAGAAACTAATCGTGCTGTTCATTGTAAGACTGCTAATTACTGTTAGGGAAAAGTTGTCTTTAAAGCAATATAATTTAAATAGGAATGTTAGATTGGTTTTCTTCCAAACACTGAACATCTATAAAAATAACTACTCAGGAATACGAATAGGAAATTTTCTAAGAAGCAGGCATGTTTCACATGTGTCTGAAAAACCATTGATTATTTTGATGTATTCATTTTTATTTTTATTTTATTTTTGGGTTATCCTCAGCAGTGCTCAGGACTTATTCCTGGTTCTATGGTCAAGAATATCTCCTCCTCCTCCTCCTCACCACAACCACCACCACCGCCGCCACCACCACCACCACCACCACCACACCACCACACCACTCCACCACCCACCATCCCAAACCACCACCGCCCACCACCAACAACAACCAACCAAAGATTAAAAAAATAAGAAAAAAAGAATATCTCCTGGCAAGGCTCAGGGGACCATATGGGATTAGTGGGATTAAACCTGGGTCAGCTGTGTGCAAGGCAAGTGTCCTACCAACTATGCTGGTCCTATGCTACATCCATACCAAATAACCCTTTTGGGAATCAAAGCTATTTATCTATTTAGTTAGAGAAGAAAATTACATAAAAGCAAAGAATGAATGAAAGGATAATATATGTCATCTTCAAAAAACTAACATAAACTTGCATGGGCTTTGCATGATGGCTATATGATAATTTTATTATGTCATCCTTGCGCAGGGACCATGCTAATCTCTGTATCATTCCAATTTTAGTATATGTGCTGCCAAAACGAGCATAATTGTATTATGTTATAAATTGTATTTTATAACATCTGTCCACTTGATTCTTGTTTTTTGGTTTTGTCTTCTTTTTTTATTTTTCATTTATTTATTTTTAATAAGGAAGTATTACCCTTCTAAACTCAAACACATTTAATGTTTAATATAATACATCAAAGGTATATCTTGTTCTTTACAATAAGTTCTCTGAAAACATTAAACATAATTACAGGATACACACAAAATTATATATATCGGCATGATGCAACTATTCAGTACTGCATACAGTGCATTATTTATAAGACACCACAAGGGGGGCCAGGCGGTGGTACTGGAGGTAAGGTGCCTGCCTTGTCTGCGCTAGCCTAGGAGGGACCGCGGTTCCATCTGCCGGTTTCCCCTATGGTCCCCCAAGCCAGGAGCTACTTCTGAGCGCATAGCCAGGAATAACCCCTGAGCATCACTGGGTGTGGCCCAAAAACCAAAAAAAAAGAAAAAAAATACCACAAGGACACAATTCTTATAAATTGACATGGATTGTTGTTCTCAGGTTTGTGCTATTTATACCTGTTAGTGATAGTGACCATCAACTTTTTTTTAAGGTTTGGAGTCAAAGAAGCATTGTAAAAACAATGTTAGTGTGGCAATTATCGTTTGCATGGACACACCAAAATATGGGGGGTCATGGGAAGGAAAAACTTTGGCCTAAGTACAAGGAGACCCTACTCCTGAATTTTCCTGACAGAAGACCATTTCTAGGCTCTAGGCAAACCAGTTTGTCCTATCCCTGTCATTGTCTGCAGTGCCCATAGTTATACCTTTCACAGTCTCTGTTGTTGATCTCACACCTCTGCATTAAAGGTCCTGGAATACGTACATCCCACATTGAGGTCAGGATGGTGCAGAGCAGCGTCTAATTTCATCTCACAATTAATGGGCAACGCAGAAAGCCCTGTTCAGTACACAAGTCGTTGTTGTTGTTTAAATCTTCTCAGTGTTAAGGGAAGATTCTTTTGTGTAAACCGGTGTCAGAACAGCAGTAGGGTCTTCCCCGGTAGAAGATTACTTCCAGGTGATGTCATAAACAACGTTGCATATTTCATATATGGCTTCCCTGGTTCAGGGGTGACTGGAAAATGCCCAAACCTCCGAGGCCTGTGCCAGGTCATCTTGTCAATGTTCAGGGTTTGTAAGGTTCCATTGCACACAAGATTAGTGTGCTCCCATCTCTATTAGATAAGAACTTATTTGTATGTATAGCATTTTCCATTTTAATGTGCCCATGAAAACAAGGAATAATGCCACCTGGCATTATCAGAGCGTAAGGGGGCCGCAAGAACAAGTCCAACAATCCCCATGACCTGGTTCAAACATAAGCATTAAACTGAGGGATTCTTTCACCAAAATTTCTTATTGAACAGTTCCCAGCAAGATTGGTACCTATGGAGATGCTAGAACAAGTCCAATAATCTAATTGACTTGGTTCTTATATATACGTTAAATGGCGGGACACTTGTACAAACTTCCTTATTTAACAATGAGCCAGGTCTTTATGACAATGTTCAGGGTGTAAGGTCCTACTGCATTACCAGTTTTGTGTGTTCCCATCTCTATAAGATAAGAACATGTTTGAATATAATTTCCCATTTTAATGTGTCATTGCAAAGGAAGAACAGTATCACGTGACGAAATTGGTGCTTATTGGGATATTAGAACAAGTTCATCAATCGAATTGTCTTGGTTCTTATGTAAACGTTAAATGGAGGGACACTTCTACTAACTTCCTTATTTAACAAATAACAAAGGGATAAAAAGTGGGGAAAATAAACAATCTAAATTGAGACAATGGACCACTTGATTCTTTTTATCATTGAAATCTATTTTCTTCTAGGAAAGTAAGTCACAGAATCAAATTTTCTGTTAAGTCTGTGGTTATAAGGATAAGGAATATGACTTGTTAGGTACTGATGACAAGGATGGCTAGAGAAGTGCTCTCATCTCTATTTTTTTTCATTTTTACTTCAAGAAAGCTGAAATTATGATTGAAACAAAAAAATAAATAATTGTCAGCCTCTATGTTTGCTACATAAAATTGAACATTTTAGAACATAAAACATCTATGTCAGAAAATGGCTCATAAAGCCGTTTAGATATATACAATGGAATGCTACATTCGAACTATCAGTAACGAATGTTGCAATAATGCAATTTGCTGCAACATGGATAGAACTGGAAAATATTATGTAAAGTGAAGTAAGCCAGAAGAAAGATAAATACAGAATAATATAACTTTTATGTGGTATTTAGAATAACTGCATGAAGAAATGAAATTGTTTAAATAGGAGTTGCCTCAGACACTCTTGTTTCCAGAATCTAGTGAGGAGAAGGAAAGAAATTGAATAGAGGAGAAACACAAATATGAAATAATAGGAGACAGGAGCCAAGAGGTCTCAGGTGCATTGGTAGTGGTAGTGTTAAAAAAGGACATAACTAAATATCCAAGCCAAATTGAACAACAATAAAATCATAAGACCCAAACTTTAACAATCAAAACTCAAAATAGGCCTGTTATGCTGGCGGAGTTCGTGCAGGGCCGGTGGCATGGGATGCATTCTAGGAACATTGGTGGAGAGAGGTCAGCACTGATTGTAGCGATTGGTCCTGAAACCCAACTATGAAGAACTCTGTAAATCACAAAGGTTTCAATGAAACATTTAAAATTTATAAAAAGAAAACGAAAACATATACCTAATGCGAATCTTAAAACATCCTCCCTTCAATTATTTTGCCCATCAATGTTTTCCATTCCTGGGCACCCCTAATTTCAAATCTGCTTTCTTGCTGTCTGCATTACAATATAGTTCTTTAACTATATTGCCTGGGTTTCTTTCTGGACATTTTAATTTTATAATTATATCCATATTACAAGTGAATTCATTCATAAAAAAGTTATTTTATTTGTCAAAAATGCTTATTAAATGGAATAAGCATATAAAACAAATAAAATTATATAAATACTCAAAATCACATTGAAAAGTTAGAAAAGCATTTAATATACTTAAAATTCACTTTAACAAGTTTATTTAATACTTAAAATAAAAACATACTGAATAAGACAGAACCAGAAACTATTATCAAGTAGTTGTAAGGAAAAAGCTTTGTTTGACAGAGTAACTTAGCCTTGCTTCTGGAAGCAAACAGCTTCTATTGAGATCTTCCAATAGAATCTACATATTGATTTTAGAAGGTATAATTATTTATTAAACAATATAAATTTATATAAAATATATTTCCCATCCTACATACTTTCCCAACATCCCACACTCAATAGATATATTTTAATCTTTACAAATCAATTATAATTAATGAGAAAGGCCTTAATAAAATTATAACATTATCATTTACTTACTATTCCCCATAAGATAGACTGGTCACTATATCCCTTTTACATCTTGGTTATAGATTAGAATCACCTGAAACTTGTCTTTTCTTAAAAAAAGTCAGCATTTGGGGCCGGGAAGGTGGCACTAGAGGTAAGGTGTCTGCCTTGCGAGCACTAGCGTAGGACGGACCCCCCTCCCCCGGCATCCCATATGGCCCCCCCTAGCCAAGGGCTATTTCTGAGCGCATAGCCAGGAATAACCCCTGAGCATCAAAGGGGTGTCGCCCAATCTCCTCCCCCCAAAAGTCAGCATTTTATTTGGAAGCCATTCTTTAGAAACCCAAAATTTATCTTATTTTTATCTTATTCGAAGCATATTATATTAGCTTTCAGATGAGTAAACTAAATTACAGAGAGTCTAGCTAACTTGCAAAAGATAACATATTATGTGATTGAAATGCAGAAATAAAACCCAGAGGCTAATATTTATTTAATACTTTTATTTGCCATCACGATGATTTATAAATGAAGTTAGAGCACAAACTGAATAACAGCTATTCAATTAAATCTATGTTCTTAAATATATTGAAAATTAGTTCTTAGCCAAAAATATCTTCAAATTTGCATTTTTTTTCCAAACAGTATTGCAAAATACAATATAAGTGAATAAAGTTAAAGAGGGAATTGCCATCCTAATTTTTAATTAAAAGTAATTCAGTAGTTTTTGGTACAATCACATGTTCTGCAACCTTTACAATGATCTAATTTCAGAATATTTATATCAACCCAAGTACTCCTTATCCATTTAGCAAGCTCTTCATTATCCCCATTACTCCAGTCCCCAGCTACTAAATATGACTTTATATATTTCTCTAATTCTGTATATTTCATCTGAATAGACTTATACAATCTTATAAATCTGTGCTTCAGACTTCTTTTACTGTCTTCAAAGTTCATTCCTTATTAAGGTTACATAATATGCCATAGTGTGTATACACAACTTCTTTATATCAGTTGATGGGGGTTTTTGTTTGTTTTTCTTTGTGGATGCTTAAACAATGACTTTTCTGGTCCACAGTTATATATTTATTCCAATCTGGTCTCTTACTTAGTCAGAACTGTCTTACCAAATCTTTGCATCTACTGTCATAGTCAGTTTTCTGTTAAGAAATTTATCTTCAATATCCTACTTTAATCCATAATCTTCTTTAGAAATTTAAATGTTTGGCCCCAAACACTTTTGTGCTTGTTTGTTTGGGGGCCACTCCCAGCCACACTTAGGAGGTTACTCCTGCACAGAGAACCAAATGGGATGCTTGGGATTGAACCTAACTGGGTGCAAAGCAAATAGCTTACCTGCTCTGCTATCTGGCCCTACTCTAAACACTTCTTACTACATAGAATTTCTATTTAGAGAGAATTACATTTCAATTAGAACATTTTAGGGGGGTGTTTGATCCATACCCTGGGGTGCCCTAGTCAAATACTTAAACTACTGAACTATTGTTCCAACTTAGACCTTTTATTCTTAGTTCCTTTCTCAACAAAATTAGCTATTCCCTTGATTGTCCTTAAATGATTGGTTCTTTTTGTCCTTGAGCACTTGCTTGTCATTTGTTCCCTCTCACTCATTTATGCATCATATTCATTCACTTAACTAACAATCATGTTACTAATGATGAATGAATGCTTCCCAAAATTCATTTATTTAACTAAGGCTCACTGCCCACAGTTTTATGTTTCAGGAGTTAGGCTCAATGGAAATTTAGCATGCACAACATAAATTATCATTATGGTGCTAGAAGTTGAAAATGCTTAAAAACAAAAATTGTGATTTTCTTTGCCTCAGTTTTCCCATTTCAGAGTTACAAAGGAACTGAGTAATTTTTAAGAAAGTGAAATAGACCAACTTCACTGAGAAGCTTACCCAAAGTCGGGGTTGATAAATACCTGTTAATAATGCCAATAAAATATATGCTCCCACAATCGTAGAACCTGAAGATTCATCCTAAAAATACATAGTTTTGAGTGATAAAGGAATTTCTAGTTTCAAGAATATTTACTAAAATTGAGAAAGCTTTATAGATATTGGCAGGTAGCATAATGGTAGCAGATTTCTTCTCCTAAAACGTACTATACAAAACTGTTGGTAAGAGAGCTTTTCAAATGATACCTATTACATTTAAAATAACACATGAAGTTTTCATCAATAAAATAATTTATAAACCCTGAATGGTACCTAAAAATTCAAACTTTTATAGCACTGTGAAAATACTGCAAAGTCAGTGTATTCTTATTAGTTATTTAAAATGATTAGGCTTTGAGAATTTTTGATTAAGTTAATAAGAATGTTGTAATTTAACATACCAAATTAGACCATTTTTGAGAACAAGTGACTTTATCCCTATGGAACATGCATATGTATTCATCTGAGCTCAATGTCATTGGTTTCCTTATGAGAATGAACTGCTACAATTCTTAATATTTTTCAGAGATTTTACTGACTCATTAGAATTCTCAGATTAGTGCTGAGAATTATAAGCATATGATTCTAAGGGAGGTCAAGGATCCTCATGGACCCAGCTCAGACTCTATTCATCAGTTCCTTGTCAGTAAGGCAGATGGTAACAGTACCTTTCTCCCCAGTTTCACACTCCAAGGGTAGCTTTGGAGACTCAATGCATTACACTACCTGTGAAACTGTTCCAAAGCTGTGACTTAATTTCTATCCAAAATAAACCATATGCATCTTCTAAAAACCTGTTACTTCTCAGATTCCAGGTATTTCTGTAACAAAGAATGACACTCAAAGGAAATGCCCACTAGCCCACTCTTGACCAGCATCAATGTAGAGTCTAAACTTCCAGAAATTGAGAGACATTATACTTCCTTTTTTTATTTTATTTTAACATTTGCTTTGTCTAACAGCATGACTGAGCTGTAAGGATATGCATGGAATTTGAAACGTTTTGATCTTGTGTCACTCAAACGTATTAATTGCCCATCCTCTTCTGTTTCTCTTCACGTAAGATACTATGAAAACTTGTGTTCAATTTTTGTTTTTAAATAAACTCTTTTGTTTTTGAATAAGCTCTGCCCCCCCACCCCCATTGATAACATGTGCCCCATGCTCTGTAGTACAAGGACCAATTCTTCCAGGGTTAGTGTCACTTTTTGTCTGTTTTGTTTTGGGGTCACAGCCGGCAGCGCTCCTAGCTCCTGACTCTGTACTCAGATGTCACTCCTGGCAGGATCAGGGGACCATGTGGGATGCCAGGATTCAAATCGGGTTCATCCTGTGTTGACCACATGCAAGACAAACGCCTTACCGCTGTGCTATTGCTCCAGCCTTGGTTAGTGTCACTTTTTAAAGAAATTTTACATAGCTTTCTAATTACTGTATGGTAATTAATATGGTAAGGTTTTTCATAAAAAAATATCTGTTTAGTTACTATTGGCACACTTAAATTTGACTCTTCCCTGATATTGTAGCACTAACATTGGCTTCAATCAAACAACTGAGTTAGATTCCAGTTTATTTCTCGGGTGGCTAGAAAAAAATTTTATTCTTATTTTTGGTTTTTGGGCCACATCCAGCGATGCTCAGGGACCACTCCAAGCTATGCAATCAGAAATCATCCCCGGCTTGGGGACTAAATGGGATGCCAGGGATCGACCCAACTTCTGTCCTGGATCGGCCATGTGCAAGGCAAGCACCCTACTGCTGTGGTATCACTCTGGTCCTCAGAGCAAAACAATTTTTTATTTTGTTTTGTTTTGGGGTCACACCCAGTGATGCTCAGGAGTTACTCCTGGCTATGCGCTCAGAAATCACTCCTGGCTTGGGGGTCCATAAGGGACACGGGGGATTGAATCCAGATCCATCTTGGGTCATCCGCATGCAAGGCATGTGCCCTTCCGCTGTACTATTGCTCTGGTCCCAAGAACAGATCTTTTTTCTTTTTATCAGCATTAGCCTCGGTTTTCTTTCCTTAAAGTGGATTAATTCTACTTTATTGGGTTATCAGGAAGAAATAAGAAAATTATTCATGCCTAATAAATGCTGTAAACTTATAAAGCTAACACTAAAGTTAAATATTTATCAGCTAGCAGTTTTTAAAATATTCTCTTGTTATTGAGGTAACATTATTATAAAGAGAATTTTCTGTGTAGTAGTAAATAACATGTAGTCTGAGTCTCCAATTCATAGAGGCTGAACAAGATGATATTCCCACCAAGAGGGAATGAGTGGCTTTTTTTTTTCCTCATCCTTGCCAGCAATGATTATCTTCAATCTTCCTATTATCTTGATGTGCATTTCTGTGATAATGAATAGTTGCTTTATCATGTGCCTATTGACCATTTATATGTCTTCTTTGAGAATTTAACCTGGGACTACCATGCATACCTAGCCTTTTAAGTTATCTTCTCAGTTCCCATAAGTGTACTGTAAGATATATCAATGACTAGATATATCATTGTCTGAGGTTTAGAGAAAAGGGATACACAGTGTGTTTGATTGATCTTCTAGTATTCATGCTTCCCTCTTAATACTATCTGGACTCCCTTCACAAAATTTGCATGGATGGGTGCTGATAGGTGTTGGTAACATCAAGTACTCATTCCCTATTCAAAATATAAAGAGGCCATAATTCAGGCTAGCCAGAGCTACTGACAAAAATCATTAAGTAAAGCCACAACATATTTTACTGAAGATTTGGGTTCTGAACATGAATAAATAAAATGGTTGAGCTTATCTAGCTTTATGGAAGTGAATTTTCTTGTGTTACAACTGAAAAAATGATGTATGTCCCAGGAGACAGTACTGGACCTACAAGTTAAAAAAAAAACAAACAAAATTTTGGTTGAATGTTGCCTAATAATATTTTTTTAATAGCCATTGGGTGACATGTTTGGAACTGGCACAGTTTTCTGCACCAACAACAAAATCGATCTTCTCTTCTTTTTTTTTTTTAATTTGTATTGTGACCAAAGTGGATTACAAATCTTTCACTGCATCATTTATGGTACATAGAGAGAGTGAATGAGGGGGCATTCCCACTACCAGTGCTGTCCTCCCTCCACCCCTGTGCCCAGCATGTATCCCATATCTCCCTCCTTTACCCCCCAGAATGCTAGTGCAACTGGTCTCCACTTTACAGCTTATTATAGATTGAGCATCCATTCTGCTGTCATCGAAGATAAAAGGGATAAGAATAAAGGAAGAAAAAAATTGTTAACAACTATCAAAAAAAGAAAGAAGAGAAATAAAGAAAGAAAAACAGAATAAAAAAGAAAAAATGCACCCAGCAAAGAAAAATTAAAAAAATTACCAAATAATAACCATAAGAGTGATATTGGATGCACTCTGGGAACAATGATAGAAGGAGGTTGACACTGGTGGTGGGATGGCCCTGATATACAAAGAGAAAGGGACATTGAAAACATTGTCTGCCACAGAGACAGGTAGGGGAGGGGGCAAGGAAGCAGGTGGGAGAGAAACTGAAGACATTGGTGGCAGGAAATGTGCCCTAGTGAAGGAAAATGTACATTGTATGACTGAAACTGTTTATCTCACAGAGATTTAATTAAAGAATTTATTAATAGAAAAAAAAGTTTTCCAATCTTAAAAAAAATGGTTTTTGTATGTCTTCTCAAGAACAAAGTGGAACACTTCTGCTTTGTCTTGGATGGTAAAATCTGATCTCTGTATCTAGAGATCTTGGTGGCTGTGCAGCTCAAGTAATGGAGCTTATGATGAAGTCTTTCTTTGTGGTTCTAGCACTTCTGCTTCTTCAGTGTCATTTTAATTCATCTTCTGTAGTTGTTGTTCTTGGTCATTACGTTGCTCCTAGAATGGAGCCTGGGATAAAACCTTTCGTTATGTTTCCGGAAGACCCGTTCAGTTGCGGTTGTCTCAGTCAGACTTCTGGAATTGGAGCTCTTGTTTGTTGGATAGTAGACCAAAAGCTAGGCTAGAGCTTTTTGTTGCTGTTGTTGTTGTTGTTGGTCCCTGGATACATACTGTCCAGTCTTGGTTGCAACAACCAGTCATCTGTATATAGCGATTTTGGCTTTTGCACAGATCAAAGGGTGACATGTTTTCTGATTTTCTATTATCGATAGCTGATGAGGAAGGGCAACTTGCTCTTAGATCAGGTTGTTCCCATTTCCTCATTGTCAGGTTATCAATTTAGAACTGGTGCATGTTGGTGTCAGAGAAGCATTGTAAATGCCCTGGAGAGGATTTGGTTCCTGGAGCTGTTGTGGAGAACTCTGTCATTTCTATGTCTGGGATCCAGGAGTTAAGGCTGAACAGTCAGTGTCTAGTTCCCTGGAGCCTAGGTTGTTTCCACATGACATACATTCAGGGTGGGAGATGTCCCTGTGTTGTAAACAAGTATGAGTTCTTATCCCTAGTAGATAAGAGCTTGTTTTTATACGTACCCCTTTGTTTAGTATGTCTTTGCAGGAGGAAGTGGTGCTACATTACATTGCTGGTGGATTTGGGGGCGTGGAGAGAAAAGAAAACAGACTCCCGAAAAAAACTAAGAATATATATGCTCACACATATCTAAAGGAAAAAAAGTTTCTTAAAAAAAAAGAAGAAGAAGATTAAATAAAAGATGTAATTAAAGGGATAAAGTGGGGTCAGGAGAGATAGCATGGAGACCAGGCGTCTGTCCTTCCTGTAGAAGGGCGGTGGCTCAGAACCCGGCATCCCATATGGTCCCCTGTGCCCACCAGGGACGTTCTAGTAAATGATCATGCAAGGAGTCTAGAGTTAATCCCATGACAGTATACTTCAGGGGTGGAGAAACCCTGTATCTCCTAGACCAACGGAATTCCCTCTATAATATCCCCAATAGTTACTGTGCCTATGCAGGGGGAAAAAGAAAAGGAAAAAAAAAGCACAAAACAATCAATTTTTCACATGTTTATTTATCAATTAATCAATTTTTTGACGTCTTTTTTTGGTGTGGAGATTGAGGTTGATGTCTCCAATATTATATTATTTTATTTTGTCTTGTCTTTCTCTTTCTTTTTGCACTCGAGCATGATTTGATTTTAGAACCGAGACTATTGTGTGGTGCCTGTCTTTATTGCTGTAGTGCTCACTGGTTATTTAATTCGATATTTCTTTCTGTATTGTTGTGGTGTTTCAATTACCTTTTAAACACCCTCTCTCAGACTGAGGTTGGAAGCCTCTAGAGGGACTCCACCCATTTTCAGCATATTTGACTTCTTTTTTTTTTCCCTCTTATTTTGTACCCCAATCTATTGCTTTTCTTTCCTTCAAACAGAACCACATACCTCGATTTATCTAGCGCTGCCCTTTAAATAGAGGGGGAAACAAGGGAGGGTTCCAGGACCAAACAGATATGTGATCACTAATAGTAAACCAGACAAAGAGGGGTCCACCTACTCTAGCAGCCTGGGGGTTGATGGTGGGGTATATGGGTTGCAGAAAGGGAACTGGAATGGGGAGAGGACATATTTGGTGATGGGTATGCCCCTGATTCAATGTTAATTTGTACCTAAAATACTACTGTGAAAGATATGCAAGCCATTATGAAAAAAAATGTGTTTTTAATCAAGAACTTTCTTTGACTTACATGTATTATTATATCAATTATATTATATGTTACGTTATGTTACTGTTATGTTATGTTAGTTTACCTCATTATGTTAATCAATTTTGTCTCTTGAATAAATTCTTACAATAAAAAAAAGCAAAACAACAACAAAAAAAGAACAAAGTGTTCTATGCTTTCAGTGTTCAACCATGAGTCTCTGAGAAAGTTCTTGGGAGAAGGTTATGGGTTAATAACATTCTTAAAATGTTATTAATAGCTGTTGCTTGGGATGAGTAAGCAATGGGTCCTGTGATCACTTGAAGAACTGTGTATTCCAAATGTTAATCTTACTTGGGAAAATTGCTTTGCAATGGGACATAGAAAAGAGGGAAGAACCAGTTTGCCTTGTGGAGCAAAGATGATAAGATAAGATATGTCTAGCATATTTATAATTAATGGGATTTACAAATGACCCAATCTGCTTCCCACCTGAGTCCAGGGCTTTGGAGCAAAGTGATAAATGGCCAAGAGGTTGATTTTAGCCAAAGGTAACTCAGCAGCACAATGCAGAGACCTATCATTACTTCTTTTTTTTAATCTACAAAGAATGCACATGTACCTGACTTTCATTCTATTTCTTAGTGGATGGAAGGAGGAGGTTCTGAGCAATCAGCATAATCATTACTTTCTTATCATTAAAGCCCTAGGCAGCATTCCCTGGTGATGAAGTACCTCTGCCATGATCACAACTATAGAATATTAAACTTCCCTGAGTCACAAAGATGATTTAGAAATGTACCAATGGAAACATGCTAACCAGATATGTCACAGAGGACTAACTCTCTAGCCTTATGCACAGTCACCCAACCTTGATCTCTACGGAAAAAGCATCGCTTCCTTATAAAACAAATGCTTTCACTTTCAAATTGATTTGTTTTCCTTACATTTTTCCCCTTGAATGTGGAGTGCATAGCAAATCATGTAGTCCAACACTTTGACCAATCTCCCCAAGCTCTTTTTCTTACATTATAAATTTAATTATCACTTTTATCTATCTCTTTGACATATACACACATATGTATGCATCCACATACAGAATTTAAAGACCTGCATATTTCTGTAGAAAGTCAAGTGATCAATCTTCAAGTATTTCCACTCCAATTACCAAAAAACACCCCCAAATATTTATAATATATCTTACTTTTTCCATTTCAGGTACATATAATCACTTCCCACTGTATCACAGCCTCCCTCTTCCTACTCAATTATGTGGGAATTATTTTCCATTTCCCTATTTTCTCATCAGAAGTATAGAGCTACACCATAATTTTGGTTCAAATAGTTTTAATATTGATGTTATTGCAACTATAAAACTTTCTTTTTTAAATCACTTTATAACCTCAATGTAGTTTACTGTCTGTGTGTGTTTGTGTGTGCCTGCACTCATACACTTGTGTACTAATATTTACTTTACTAGTGTAGTTACTTAATAATTAATCAACCATCGACCATAGCTCTATCTAAAAGTCTCATTCCCAGAATGAGAATCAAGCACAGCAGGGATTTTCTCACTTTCATCTTTTTTGGTGACATCTCTTCAGATCCTCTGACCTGCTCCAGCTTCCAATCAGCCTCTGTACCATGCAGTGCTGAGGACTATTCTGTGGCAACTACAGAGATTCCTTTACCTCTATGTTATGTTAGTTTCTCTTTCCCAGATCATTCTTTTACCTTGATTTATTTTTTTGTGTAGTAACTTACCTTGAAAATTATGTGTAAGAGAAAAATTGAAACAGTATACTCTCAAAAACATTTTATTCTGTCTTTATCCTTATTAAGCAATGGCTCATCTGAGTATATAATTTTAGGTCTGGTAGAATCATTGCCTTTCAGAATGTTAAAGGTATATCTCTAATTTGTGCTACTTTCTAGTATAACTATTGATGACTCAAAGATCAATCTGACTCCTAATCTTTTCAAATAAATTTATTTTTATTTCTTAAAATATTTTTAATTTTCTTAAACTTTTTTTGCAAAATCATTGCAAAGACCTTTTCATAGGTTCTGTACTGAGCACAAATATTTTCTTTAGGTCTAGAAAATTATGTTCTTTAATTGTTAGAGATTAAACAAATAACTTCCCCTTTACTTTTCTTTGTATTCTTCCTACAATTCTAGTTATTATAATTAGGGCTTCCTAAATTAGAAATGATTGTCTAATTCTCTTATAATTTATCTTCAATTTTTCTTATATTTTAATACATCTGAGGCATTTATTTAATTTTATCTTTTAACCTCCCATTGAGTTTTTGTTTCTGCTTTCATAGTTTTCCCTAGGAGCCCTTTTTCTCTAATTACTTCATTATTTACTTATATTTCAAAGATTTGGTATCTTCTTTTAGTTCTCTGAAAAAACTAGATGACTAAACTATTCTTTCAAACTTCTGCATAGTCTTCGGTTCCTATAAATGTCCTTCCTCCAATGGTTGCATTCCCTGTCTTTCATATTATAGACAGTTTTCCAATGTCTTGTGTTCTATCCAAGTCACTTGGGAAAATTAGAGCATAAGCAGGCCAGTCAGTAGTGAGCTCTGTCACATGTAAGTTGATCTGATCATGCCATTCTTGGTGATAGTTCTGTATCAGCATCTTTAGGAATTTTCTCCTGGGATGCTCAGATTCCTCAGAGGAGTCTTCCAGGATGAGAATTCTATTTGTCATTTTACACATTTGGATTTAAAAATACAAAAGTGTCCAGAGGGAAAATGGGGACATTGATGGTGGGAAATGTGCACTGGTAAAAAGTGTTATACAATGTATGACTGAAACTAAAACATGAACAATTTTGTGACAACAGTGCTTAAATAAAGTAATTTTTTAAAAATAAATAAATAAATAAATAAATAAATAAATAAATAGGGCCAGAGAGATAGTATTGAGGTAAGGCATTTGCCTTGCATGCAGAAGGCAGTGACAGTGGTTCAAATCCCGGCATCCCATATGGTTCCCTGAGCCTGCCAGGAACGATTTCTGAGCCTAGAGCCAGGATTAACCCCTGAGCGCTGCCAGTTGTGACCCAAAAAACAAAAATAAATAAATAGGGGCCCGGCAGATAGCATGGAGGTAAGGCGTTTGCCTTTCATG
>PVKC010013720.1:0-22711 GCA_004027635.1 Crocidura indochinensis | reverse complement strand
TTTTTTTTTTTTGATAAACAGTTCTAGAAAAATATATCCCAACTCCATTTTAAAATCCTTATGGAGAAACTGTCCAACTTTTTGTCTATTATCCAAATAGTGTTTTCAACATGACATTTAAGAATATGGTCCATGTTTTCTTAAATAGAAGTCACACTCATTTTGAGTTTCTAAAGTGACAACCTGTACTCTCTGCCCTCCATTACTGGCAATGAAAGCCTCACTAGTCAGGCCAGTCCTAAATGCTTCAACAAAAGAGCCCCCCCCGCCCCCGAAAAAAAATCCATACACAAAAAACAAACAACAACCAACAAACTCATGTACAGGGAAGGTTGACATAGGCATATGGAAAGTTGAAGAGATTCAAGGTAATTTAAGAATCATTCTTTTCCTCATATTACATTTTTCTTCCTGTAATTCCAAATAGGAAAAACAAATACTGTGAATTTTCTGGTTATAACTTTTGTAGAAAAACTCCACAAAATTTTGTGGAAAAATTATTATCATGTCTTTTGGCACCATATTTGTTTATGGAGCAAGATTATGAATGCATTTTGAATAAATGAAGGTCACTATAAAATAGAAGCAGTCAGATATGTTAGTCAGAAGGTAAGTTACAACTACTCAGAACTTAGATTGTGCTATTCTTTAAGAACTATGAAAGGTGAGTGATGATAATGTGATTATTTTCACTTTCCCTCTTAGGCACCAAATGGTCTCCCGGCGGTGAGCAGTTTTGTGTCAGCATCCAGCATGGCTCCTTATCCTACCCCGGCCCAAGTGTCTCCTTATATGACCTACAGTGCTGCTCCTTCTGGTTATGTGGCTGGACACGGATGGCAACATGCCAGTGGCACCCCACTTTCCCCCCACAACTGTGACATTCCGACATCCCTGGCATTCAAAGGAATGCAAGCAGCCCGAGAAGGGAGTCACTCTGTCACCGCCTCTGCGCTCTGATGGGGTGTTCCAGCTGCAGCAGCACACTACAGGGGATCTGGAGGGTGAATCCTCTCAGCAAACCCACCCCTTTCCCTCGTCTTGGATTCCATCCTTCCTGCCCGCCAACCTTCCTGCCTCAAAAGCTGGCTTTAAGGACTTACATCCTTTGTTCTGATGACACTTAAATATTTCTTGCCATAAACTTTTCTCTCCCAGAAACCTGACATGACTTTAGGATTTAAAAACAAAAGTAACGTTAAGGATTGAATAAGATATTCGTGTTGCCCACACACTGTTTTAACATAGTGAAGAAACCTGCACCCCTCAAAGGGCTTAAGAAACTTTTTAAATGAGTTTTTGGTAAAACCATATGTGTATATTTATTTTAAATCAACCTGGACTTCTGAAACGTGCAATTGTAGAGATTTTGCAAAATCAATAAAGGAAAATACATACTGAAAAAAGTTATGTTACACCCTCTAATCAAATAAGGTGGCCAAATAAGCTTTAATTCATCATTAGAAAACCAATCAGTAATTGAGTTGAGTGATCCTTTGTTTAATTTTAAAATTGAAAATTACATGTAACACATAAACAATTTTTGGATTTAACTCCTCCTTGTTTTGACTTGGTTCCAAATACAATAATGTTTATATTTTTTATTAGTTTGTAAATATGGGCTCTGGATGGTGCATTTCTGTTTTCATTCCTTAAGTTATCGTTCCGTCCTACCTCTACTCTTCTCTCTGTTGTTTTTTCTTCTTTTTTGCAAAGGTCACTTTCTGTCAACTTCTTTTTCCTGTTTGGTGGAGGGTTGCTTGAGCTCCTGGACCTGGACATGCCCCAGATTCTGTGTGTGCAGTGAAGGACGGCTTTATTATCGCATGAAGGACATTTTCTTTATACAGCAGAAGACTCAATCAAAAGATAAAACATGCCAGTCTCCCATTTTGTATCCTAATAAAAATAATACACACGCCAAGCATATAAAGACAAAGAGGTGGAAAATATCTAAACAAGAATGCTCTAAAGGAAGTCCCTTAGAAATGTATGTTTAATGTGAAATGCTTTACAAAGAGACTTACATGAACTTTATATTAAGAAAACCACTGTGAAACTAAATTGTACTGTTATTGTTGGCCTATCTGTGTGTTCAGCAATTTCAGACCAAAATTATTTTGTAATTTAAAGAAAATGAAAAATTCTGCTCTAATGAATGTAAAAATGGCTTTCTGTGAAGTTTACATTGTTGTAAAGAAACATGTTTCATGAGTAGGAAAACTGGTGGTTGTAGAAATACAGATACTATTTAATTTTAATTAATTCCCTTTATTCATTTTGGCAGTTACAGCACACATGTTAACTGACAGATCTTTCTAGGCCAATATTTTTTGTTTGTTTGTTTTGGTTTTTGAGCCACACCCAGTGGGGTTCAGGGCTTACTCCTGGCTCTGTGCTCAGGAATTATTCCTGGCAGGCTCAGGGGACCATATGGAATGCTGGGGATTAAAGCTGAGTAGACCAAGTATAAGGCAAACATCCTATCAGCTGTACTATCACTTTGGCCCCATGGCCAATATGCTTTTCATTTTAATGTTATAGAGAAATTGTGTGTGTGTGTGTGTGTGTGTGTGTGTGTGTTATGAGCTGTATTTTAAAACAATCAATTTTGGGGCAAAATTCTACATTTTTTTTAATCTCTTTTGTAAGACAGTTTTTCCTGCTTGGCAATATAGGCTTGCAAAGATGTGTTTAAAGTCTTTGTTACCATTCATCTATTGGAAAATTAATATATTGTGGTTTTTTATTAATTCTGTGCAATAACTAAAAATGCACATCACTACGTATGGATGTTAAAGATGCATTGATGAGGTGATTTTGTTTCCTTTCTATCTGTGCTGTGCACAGCCTACATGGCAATCCAGTTCATTTTCATTGGTTTCATGGCTTCAGATAACTAGATGAGCTAAATTTTCAAGTCACTTAGACATTAATAGTAAGCAGATTTCTGACATATGAGTTATGTTTGAGGAACTGCTTCTTTCAAGCAGAAGATATCTTATAGAGAGCTTTGAACTGAATTTATTTCTAAAGCAACTAAAATTCAATGCTACAAACAGAGGATTATAACTTCAGGAGAAGAATAAGCAGAAGGAGCAGATGAACTCTCAGGGCCATAGTCTTCCTTTGATCTTATAAAACTCCCATTGACATCTGGAGTTCTCAGTCTGGTGAGAAAATAGACTATAAACTGAATGGAACAAAGATATCAGTCCAATATTTTGGTGGAGACTTTAAAGCCATGCCATACGGGAACTCTCCTGCCATCCAGAAAAAACTGACACAGAGCACAGAATTATTCCTAATCAGATATTTTTAGGTGGTCACTGGAGTCCTTAAAAATATCAATTTTTTGTATGGGAATACAATTAGAGGTTTTCCTAATCTAAATTAAGAAATCTCTTGTTATATTTATAAATTTTTCTGGTTCTCTTATCTTAAAATTTATAAATAGTGTCAAAGTTTTCATTTTTATCTTCTTTGCCTATATCTTTTCAAAAACCATAGTTAATACACATGATATAAATTAAAAAGACAATAGAAAGCCCAAATACAATTTGTTATTATGACTGAAGGGTACTTTAAAATATAAGCTAAGTAAAATGGGATGGTATGTTTGATTTCTGTGATTGTTTGATTTTTTTGTGGGGGTTTGGTATGATTTTGAAACATTATTACTATTGGCCACGGCTGAATATTTCCTCTGTTTCTTAGGGTGTAAAATGGTGTTTTTAAACTGACATATACATGTTTCAGCAATCCTTTTACTCCAACGCATATGGAAAGGGTAGAGGCTCAAATTCATGGCTCTGTGCAGGCTAAATACTCTGTACAAATATGAAGAATATTACCAGCAAGGATCAAATGCAGTGTACAATAGGAACATTTGTTTTTCTCTGGGGTTTTCCTACTATTAACAAACCTCTTATTGAATATTGGGCTGTGATATAAATTAAATACACTTTGAAAAGGATGTACAATCGAAGGCTGTGTATGTATATACAGTATGTTAAAAAGCCTTTATTTTTATACTTCAAATGCTCTAAATTAATAAAGAGTAATAATTATTATGTTATCTTTTATTTTTATTTTCAAAATGCTTTAGTGACATACCATCATGTTAGAAATATATTATAGTAGTTAAGAACAAGTGGCACAAAGAACATGTAACTAATTTTGTTGCCTTTAGAGGACAATCATATCAGGATCCAGATATAAAATTAAGTTTTATATCAAAGTCAAGGAGACCTTTGAAAATGTTAAGAATATATTTCTACCTTGAAACAGTTTATTCTTCATTTTATATATACCTTGGAGCGGGGATTGGGCTACATTCAGAGATACTCAGGCGATACTTTTAAGATACTGCACTAAGAAATTACTCCTGGCAGTAATTTTGGTTACTATACGAAATGCAGATAATTGAATCTTGGTCATTCACATGCAAGGCAAAAACCCTACCCAATGTACTATTGCTGGGTCCCTCTTCATAATATATTTTAACAATGCAGACAGCAAATAAGCACCTGATGCTGTACTTTAAAACTACTAATTTAGAAATAGAGTTTTACTCAAATTCTTATATGTATGTATGAGCACACATATTGGTACTTGTGTTTATTTCAAGTTTTGTGCTGAGGAATGACCCTTGTTGATGCTCAGAGGATCATATGTTGTGAGGATTTGAATCCTAGTTAGTTGCATGCAAGGCAAAGTCATTAGACTCTGTATAGTCTTAAGGGTCCTTTTTCTTTCTTTCTTTCTTTCTTTTTTGAAGGGCAAAGAGTATGGGCCACATCTGTCAGTCCTCAGGGTTCATTCTTGGCTCTGTGCTTGGGGATAACTACTGATGATGCTTGGTAAACCATATGTGATAATGAGTATTGAAACCTGATGATGCGTACAAGGCAAGCCCTTTATTTATTACTATCTCTATGACCAGGCCCTTTTTATCCCCCCCGCCGCCGGCCCCTTATTTCTTAAGAATGTCACAAGATGAGATATGTTAAAAGATATTTGGATGTAACAACACAACTAGGGGACTCAAGAAGTGGTTCCAATTTGTGATTTAATGTAAAAATATTTTAGTGATAGTTTCTTTCAAAGGAATTATGTGAAAGAAGTAGGTTAAGATAAATGCATGTTTCCATTCTCCATAAGACTTTAAATATAATGACTTAAAATGTGATCAGCTTTAAACATCCATACAAACAGTAAATTTAAGAAAATAGTTGCTATGTATAGTAAATAAACTTACATTTTAACATAGTACTAACAAGACTCAACATTTCAGTGAATGTAAAATATATTTCCTGGGATTGGAACAATAGCACAACAGGTAGAGAGTGGTCTTGCATGTGGCTTACCCAGGTTCAATCCCTGGCATTCCATATGGTTCCTCAAAGCCCGCCATGCCAGTGTGACCCAAACTCCCACACCACCCAAAAAACTCTTTGTTGTGGTTTTAAAGATTATTTATGGCAGAATTTAAGTCTTTAAGAGAATTTAAATTTTATCTTAACAAATCTTTAACCCAGCCTCTTGTTAAATAATTGTTTAAAACTGCCAAAGAATGATTTACTTTTAAAAAATCTAAGCATTTCTTGATAAAAATTGTGATATATAATAATGAATTTTAATGGTGAAATAGTTTAATAAGAACAAAGATTGCAAAATATATACTGCTTTCATGAAATACATGTGATTGATATTTATTATCCAGTTTACATTATTATTTCAATGGCTTATTATCTCATGATTTTATCAATATGACAAATCTGTCTTAAATTGCTTAAGGATAATTTCTGAAGTTCCTGAACAAATGGTTTTCCCTTCTATAAAATAACAATCATGTTATAACTGTATTAGTTTAGCTAACTCTAATTTCTCATAGTACTGGATAGATAGTAAATATTCAAAATCAGAAGGGAACTAGCACTTCGTAGGCAATCACCAGTTCTCCTGAAGCCATGAATAAACATATTCATAAACCAGCAGCATTACTGCACCACCTAGAAAAGAAAAGAGATGATTTTTAATTGCAAAGTCTATAAAATAGGAATGTCTTTCACACAAGGATTTTGAATCCATGAAGTCTGACATTGCCTATCTCACGGGGGCTATTTTATGGCAAAACTTCAGTTCTTGAACTATAATAGATTTAAAAATATTTTTGGTGGAAATTTCTAAAATAAATAAAGATCACCCTGAATGTCTAAATACATTTTCCCCTTATTAATTTACTTTTAGATAATTTTCATTATATTTTTATATATACATTTAATTTTTAAGGTAAATATAGATGCATTTAGTCATGGTGTTATTCTGTGAACAAAAGCCTTTAGATTCTTCATATGCCAGCAATGGATTTAACTTTTTCAATTTATCTTTAGCATATAAGAGGGAAATTTCTAGAATGGTGATGTATCAGTCTGTTTTCTGCTTATAACTTTCAAAATGAATTGCAATGTGAAAAATAACTTGAATATTTAGAAATTGTGTACTGAAAAACTGAGCTAGCTTACAACCTCTTATTATCTTCATTTCTTTTGTCCTCCTCGGCTATATTTAAAATGACCTTGAAGATTTGGTAATAGGGTTTAGATGTTATAGATAATTAATTCTCATCAACTAAGTGACATGTATTATATATGTGTAAATATATGTAACCAAAAGCAAAGAGACTTATAATTTAATATCTTTACAGGGATGATGAAAATAATCAGACCCTAAGGTCAGTGAATATCTAATCTCCCCCAAACACTAGTATGTGCATGATTTTGTATTTTATATGATGTAGCACATGTCCTAGTCCCTTTAAGACAATCTCTAGTCATTCTTTCATGTCTTTGTGAAGAATATTATAAAATCAAAATGTGAACAAATATCCTGAGCACAACTAGAGAAGACTTGGCTGCATAAATAATAGAAGATTGACTTCTGATGGAAAGAAATAAAACTTGATTTTGGTCTTGGTTATTTTGTACATACTACCATATGCTCTCTCTTTTTAATCTATAGGCCACACATGTTTGTGTAACTATATACCGAAGATAATTATCTGCCTATAATTTTCATTTTTAACCCATGAAGATACTCTGTGGGACTCATTTCAGCTGCTGTAGGCCTCTTACAGTTTGGGTAAGCTAAAAAAAGGACAAGGTAGAGAAACATGTTAATATGAATGTAATTTATATGTTTACTCTTATTCACTGCTCACAGTGTAAGACAAGAACATGCAGAATTGAGTCCAAGCTTGGAGTTTAAACCACAAACACAGAGATTCTCTTTTTTTAGGAGGAACCAAATTGTTAATCATAAAGTACCACTCAGAAAGTTACAAAAAGAAGATTGAATGTTTTACCAGAAATATGAATGAAAAATCTAGTTTCTTTTTTAATTTGTACTGCCCATCTGTTCCTCTTCAAAGAAAAAAGATCTTATCTTAAATAAGGTTTTATCTCCTTTTTGGTCTGGGGGATTTGGGACCATGCCCAGTGATCCTCAAAGTTTACCCCTATATTTGTGTTTAGTAAACACTCCTGGTTGGTCTCAGAAGACTTTATGAGATGCCAGGGATTATATCTGGGTTGGTTGCATGCAAGGTAAGTGTCCTAACTTATGTATTAGCACTCTGGTCCTCTTTCCTTCCTTTTTAGCTGCTAGAAATTGCTCTTTTAAAATGGGAATGAAGACTTGTCCTGGAATCTAAGATCTAGTTATTGTTTCATTTAGCTTCAACAGCAAGCAACAACACTTTCCATTGAATTAATACCACAGCAACTCAGGGCTCATACAAAATAATTTAAAATCCAGCCAAACATTTTATAAATTTTTAAGAAAACATGGGGTCAGCTTATTGAAGGGTTTAATGATTAAGATTCCAGTCAATTACTGTTTTAGCTTCTTGTCCTGGTCACCACCTTTTAGGATCTATCTCCTCTTAGAAAGTTGCATTAGTGCCAGTGCTGTGATTTACTCTAATATTAGGTCTACTAGCAGGGTTTTTACTGTGTAAAAGGAAAGACAATTGCATCAAGTCAAAATATTCTTTATCACTGGAATGCCTTTCATTCTTTTCTTTTTTTTCCCCACATGGGCCAATGACTAACAGAAAACAAATCTTGCAAATGCAGAGCAAAATCCATGCTTAAATTTCTTGGAAGTCTAAGATGTAGGGATCCCATGAAAGGTTTTCTATATACATAAAAATAAAAATTAATAAAATGTAAATTTAAGCTTACCAGCTACAGATTAGTGCTCTAAAATATATTTCAGGTTGGTGTTGGTTTGCTGGCAGTGCATGATTTTGAATGTGGTGGGAAATGATGGTCTTACAAGAAGGAATAGGAAAGGGAGAGAAGAGAGAAGTAGAAGCAGAAAATATTACCAGGATGTCTAAGTAAGTGTGGTCTTGTTTTTTTTGTTTGTTTGTTTTTTGTTTTTAAAGTGTGCTCTGTACTTCTGTACTTATTCACAAGGTTACTTATAATAAATGACTATTTGCCCAGATGGTTATGTCTGCAGCAGTTATTTTCTTATCTATTTACATAGAAGCTGCTGACTCTCCCTGTGGGAATGGCAGCTGGCCATTCAGGGGAAGGCCCTGAGCCAGGAGCTTCCACTGTCTTGCTGACAGAGCCCAAGAAAGTGAGCACCAGCTAGCCTGCAGTTTTGCCACTTCCCAGAGGTGACTGTGAAGAACAGGGACTTCTGCTGTCCACAGAGGCAATGTCCTCCTCTTTTTGAAAAGAAGCTGGGGGGGGGTGTAAAAAAAAAAGAAAAAGAAAAGAAGCTGAGGAAGGTGCATGAGAATAGTGAGGGAGGGCTAATGTTTCTCTCAATGAAGATCCTGCCCTTCAGTCAGAAGGCAGGGTGTATGTATTTCCACACTCCCTCCAACTCTCATGGGTTAGGGATCCTTCATTATTGAATTAACCAAGTTTATGCCTCCTATCAGCTCCAGCAAGGTCAAAAATTGTACCTTAAAACAAAGGTAGAACTTTTCTAGTGGGCACCTTCAGTATTTCTTTATTTTGACATACAACTGTGTATCCTCAAGATTTTCATCTTTCAATGGGATAAACTTTCAGTGTATGGCTAATAGAAACATAAGCATAAAGAGAAACACCAGAACAATGAGGAAAGAATGATTTAAATAATAAAAATTGTTACCTGGTCCAAGCCTCATAATTTTGGGAATTAAGCCTTTGTACAAAGCTAAAATCCTGTAATGTGAAGGAAAAAGAGCAACATTCTTATTCTTAAAATACAATATAAGTTGTGCTGCAGTTTTAATAGATGATAATCCTTAATTTATCAGAAAAATTATTTAATATTATGAATATACTAAACCAGACTGACTTGTTTCTGCTGGATGAGGGAAAAGTTAATCAATTCTTTATTATTTAAACAATGATGGACTTTTTCAACCAGAAATATGACTTTTATCAGTGAGCTAATTTTTGCTTTCAAGATAGGACTTAATTTTAAGGCAATTGTGTGTAAGAAAAAGCAACTTTTCTAAGTGCATTTAAAATACTCACAAATTTGATCTTTAGATAAGAAAATGCAATGCAAGTTAGTTTAAAATATTACTTGTTTACTTTGAGTAGCACAAGGGTGCAGAAAATTGGAGAGATCAAAATAAAGACTTAAAATGTTGTCAGAAAAAGATATACTTTAAATTTTTAAAACTCCTTTTTTATAGCACATTCATATTTAGATTTATAGTCAGAAGATTCTATTATGCCTGGATATTATGTATAGTATAGACAAATAAAAAGTTCATCTTAGTATTCAGAAATCAATGTGGGACACACATATAATGGTATTTTCTTTATGGGATAAGGTTGTTTGCCAACATTTCATTTCACATTGTTCTTAGACACCTTGTCATTGCTTTACGGTGCTCTAGGACACACACCCAAGTTTACATGGGTTTCATGCTTCCATCAGTATGGAAGTTTGATTTTTTTTTGTTTGTTTTTTGGGTCACACCCAGTGACACTCTGGGATTACTCCTAGTTCTGCACTCAGAAATTATTCCCAGCTTGGGGGACTATATGGGATGCCAAGGATGAGCCACAGTCTATCCTGGATCAGCCGAATGCAAGGCAAACACCCTGCTACAGTACTGTGCCACTGCTCCGGCCACTTGATTTGGTTTTAACTAGAGTCTGGCAGATTTATTTATTACTATTACTGTTTATTAAAATAAATTATTTAATTGAATCACTGAGATACACAGTTACAAAGTAGTTCATGATTGAGTTTCAGTCAACTAGTTCCAACATCCATCCTTTACCAGTGCACATTTTCCATCACCAATGTCTTCAGTTTTCCTCTATCTCTCTCCCCTGCTCCCCATGCCTGCATCTGTAGTAGACATTCCCCTTCTCTTTTTATTCCTTTTAGATACTGGTCTGCAATATTGTTACTGAGGGAAAATCATATCACATCCTTTCAGCACCCACCTACTGTCCACAGTGATCATTCCAACTATTATATATAAGATATAATATAATATATTTATTATATTATATCTTATATATATTATATATATGATATATATCCCTTCTGTGCCCTAACTGCACTTCTCTGTTCTCTGTGGCAAACTTCTTATCATGAACTGGCCCTCTTGGCCTGCATCTCCAATATCTTTGGGTGTTATTACCACGCTATCTTGCTTTTATATATATTCCACAAATGAGTGGCACAGTTATTAAAACAAGAATATGTTACCCTTCTTCTTGATAGACGGTTGCAATTGTTTTCAAGCAGGTTCTGTACTTAATCTCTCCAGGAACTGGTTGAGGCCCTTGAATCCTACTTTTGGCAACATCAAAGGGAATGTTAATGATGGAGGCTATTGTGCCCGAGAGAAGACCAATTCCAAATTTTCTCAAAAACTCCAAGGTCGTATCCTAAAAGAAAAGGAGAATAAAATAACAGAAAGGGAAGCGGAAGCCCCTAAATCGGTGAAACACTCTAAAGCAATATGTATTTAAGCAGAGCAGTGCACTCTCGGCACCCTCCTGTTATTCCAGCGGAACACATTAGGATTCCTAGGCTGGAACTTGTTTTCTTGACAATCCCATTGGCTATGTTTTTACACATGGTCTAAATTGCTGAAGTACACATTTCCTCACACAGGATTTATAAACACAGTTCATAAAGAAAGACTGGTATGGCATATGGGGATGATTTGTATAATTGGGCTTCACAATGTACTTAGTATTACTGTATCAAAACAGGAGAAATCCAAGCACACTATTAGCTAATTGGCCAGAATATTTTACAAATGACAGCAACTTCCACCATGAAGCCTACTAAAATGCTCATTTGTGTGTGGACCCCCAAATGTTAAATTAAATCAAGGCTACTCTCGGTCTGCTGCTATTTCCCTCCAGGTTTTTTGCATTTATTTTCACGTGTAGCTGATCCACTGTACTGAGAAGTGCTAGCTTCCTGTTATTAACAAACCAACTTGGGGAGGCAGCAAAACAGCCTCTGACATTCTGTGTATTATAAACAGTAGTAAGCCACTGTACTAATTGGCTGAAGAATTTACAATCCATTGTTCTGAATCTTATTCCCCCTTCATTGCAAAAGAAGAAAAAGGGAGAATCAGAGGCAGAGATACAGAGTAAAGGTGAGAAGGAAACAGAGAGAGAAAGGGAGAGAGAGAGAGAGAAAGAGAGAAAATAGTTATTCTTTTCTTTTGGTCTCATTTTCAAACTTTCCCTGTTCTGCTTTCTGAGATCAAAGTATCTAATTAGGTTTCATATGGGGAGTTACTTTCTTTCAGCCTATTTTGTGCCCAATGAAAATGCATAATGCTTTGTTATAATGAATTTGCTGGAATTTCTCAATATGCTTCAGCCTTGGGTACTACCAACTGTATGCTATCCAAGGAGAAGCCCCAATCCTCACTGTCTTTTCTTTCCATAGATATTTCCAAAGCATCTCTATAGAGGAGTCATACAGAATAGTATTAATACACTGTTTTATCCAGCAGGAGGGCTAGTGTTGAGGCACCTGGTGCATAGGGAGCATAGGCAGATCTTGCTTAATCAACACATATCGGGTGAGGTCTGAGCATTCTATATTCCCAGCTTTAACTGAAGAAGAAATCTTCTAAAACCTCCAAGATTTTCAACTGAGTAATAACTTTATACCACTGTAGAAAGTCCTATGTGGCTAAGCATAAAAGGCAAGGGGGTACAGTAATACTTTTTGGATATGGGCCATACAGGTGCCTGCTAGGTTTAAAGGGATTTAAAATCAAATAGGTTTTAAACAACAGGGCTTTAAACCAATAGGGTATTTCAACAGGAAAAGGAATGCAATGAGTGAGGTGTATTAAATAATTCCTCCTCCTATTTTTTTCTTTTGCAAGGAGAGAAAAATGCTTTTCTGTTACCCTTTTCAATATTATGCTAAAACAGATTTGGAGTTTGGAAAGACAAGAGTCAGTCAGATCAGCCTGATTCATCGAATAACACAGACAGAGGACAGAAGGGACATTTGTAACACCTGTCTTGCCTTTTTTTGGGGGGTATGATATATTTGATAAATATAAACAGTGATAGCAGCAAACATATGAATGAAATAAAAGCCTGGCAAAGATGAACACTATTATTATATAGTCTGTTTTCTAAGGACACCATGCACTCTGTGGCAAGTGCCTTACACTTTCCATCTGACACAGCCAAGTTTCTTTTCTTTTTTCAATTAAGGACAGTTGTGAAATGATACACATTATTAAGCACACATCCTCTCAAATCTTCTTAATTATTGACTGAGGATAAGCATTGGGGATGGATATACTAAATAAAGGTCACTGTGCTGAGATATTGTCAGAGAACCAATCTATTGATTTTAAAGCCATCACAATGTTTTTTTTTAAGCAGGAATATATGCTGAAATTTTATTTTCCATTTTCTTTTCTTTTTTTTTCATTTTTCATCTCCTTTCCAGTACAATGTAAGGTCCACAGAGATTGCCAAATACAGTTGTACATTAGAATTATATAGAGCTTTACAAATAATCAATGCTAGGTCCCTAGTAGAAAGAGGTTATTGCTTTAATAATTAGAATCATTGGGCCTGAGAAATAGTACAGAGCTTGTCTTGTACACAGGTGACCCAGAATTGGTCCCTGACATTCCATATGATCCCCCAAGTTCCACTAGGAATAATTCTTTTTTTGTTGTTTTTTTTGGGGGGGGGACCATACCCATTTGATGCTCAGGGGTTACTCCTGGCTAAGCGCTCAGAAATTTCCCCTTGCTTGGGGGTACCATATGGGATGCCGGGGGATCAAACCGAGGTCCTTCCTTGGCTAGCACTTGCAAGGCAGACACCTTACCTCTAGCATCACCTCACCAGCCTCAGGAATAGGTCTTATGTGCAAAGTCAGGAGTCACTCCTGAGAATTGTTGGGTGGGGTCCATAGACCATTCCCCCCCCCCCCCCAAATTAGGGTTGTTGCAGGCTTACATGGGAGTAAAGGTTAGTTTCAAATTAAGCTCTTGATAGTCAAAAGAAAAGTTCTGAAGGACATATATAATCTTGGACAATATTAGAGATTTAGACAAATTGTGCCTCTGTGTAGAGAAAAAGGTCCAGAGCCTCACTAATGGCTGTAGTCAAAGAACCACTGTGCAGAAATCATCCAGTGGTTAAAGCCCCTCCTCAGCAATCTGAGAGGTATAGTCCAGTTAAAGAACATAACCTCCAACCTTGGAAGTTACTCTGATAACAGGGCAGAGAGAGGGTCTTTCCTAACAAATAGTAATCTCAATGAAAAATAGTATGTAGGTGTCTCAAAAAGTTAAGCAAAGAGTTACCATATGAGCTAAAAATTATCAAAAAAAATTAAACATCTCGGGAGATATGCACAGATAGCACAGTGGTAGGGCATTTGCCTTGCATGCAGCTGACCCAGGAGAGACCCGAGTTCAATGCTAGGCATCCCATATATCCCCTGAGCCTGCCAGGAGCAATTTCTGAGTGCAGAGCCAGAAGTAATCTCTGAGTGCCACTGGATGTGACCCAAAAACAAGCAAACAAAATTAAACATAGTTTAGTGCACTGTAAGACTGGGGATCAAACTGGAGTAGCCCCATACAAGACAAGTGCCTAAGTTCTGCATTATCTCTCCAACTCTTAGTACTTAATTTCTCTGCAAACATTTTAATGCTGGGCCGGGCAGTGGCACTGGCGATAAGGTGCCTGCACTAACCTAGGATGGACCGCGGTTCGATCCCCTGGTTCCCAATATGGTCCCCCCTGCCTGCCAGGAGTGACTTCTAAGCGAATAGCCAGGAGAACCCCTGAGCGTCACCGGGTGTGGCCCCCCCCAAAAAAAAAACATTTTAAGGATGTTGTTAACATTCTATTGCATTGAACTGGGAGAGTCTGAGGGTACCTGTTGGCTTTGTGTGTTTCTCTATTTCTGTCTCCTGAAGCTCTCCCGAGAGGGTCAGGAAGGGCCCAGCAAAAACTATCTCCTAGAGGTTTCAGAAGAGCATGGCCACTCCACTTGGTTTTGTGGTCATGTGCTCTTTCTAACTAATGAACCCCACCATAACATGAAGAAAATAATCACATTATAAGCGTGACAATGGGGAAACCGTGTAGGCAAACACCATGCACAGAGAATACAATGATAGCTCTGATGACCCAAAAAATACCAACCATTAGATTAACCTCTGAGATAAGGAGTTTAGAATAGAAATATGGAGGATCCTCATAGAAATCAAAGAAAAAACATAGTTCTAGCTGAACAGAAAACAAAGATAGAAATCAGAAAACTCCAAACTGAAATAACAGATTTGAAAAACACAGTAGCTGAACTGAAAACCTCAATGGAAAGCCTCTCCAACAGGGTTATAGCAGCCAAGGACAGAATTAGTGATCTGGAAGATGAAATGCAGAACAACTCCATATAGCAGAAGAGATTGGAAAAGAACCTAAGGCAAATAATCAGACAATGGAAAAAGTATGCAAAGAAATGTGAACAGATGAAAATAGAAGACATTGACAAACTCAACAGAAACAACATAAGAATCATTGGAGTTCCAGAGGCCCAGAGGAGATATCCAAGAAGAATCAATAGTCAAAGGCATGATCACAGAGAAACGCCCAGAGCAAAAGACTGCATGCAACCAAATCCTTCATGCCTGAAGAGTACCATCTAAAAGAGACTCAAAGAAAAACACCCCAAGACACATCCTAGTCACAATGACAACTCCTACAGATAGAGATAGAATACTGAAAGCAGCAAGATCAAAAAGGGAAATTACGTTCAAAGGAGCATCCTTAAGATTTACAGCAGACATGTCACAAGAAACTCTTAAGACCAGAAGACAGTGGTGGGATAGTGTGACAAAACTGAATGAAATGAATGTTTCACCTAGAATACTGTACCCAGTCTGACTCACGCTCAGGTTTGAAGGAAGGATACATAACTTCACAGATAAACAACAGCTCAGAAACTTCACAGATGCAAAACCAGTCTTAAAGGAAAAACTGAAAGGTCTACTTGAAGACAAGACAGACCAACAGACACACCAAACCTCTACACAAAGATGATATTAAATCTTATGACAATAATCTCCTTTAATTTCCCTCATTTAGTCAATGGACTAAATGCACCAGTTAAGAGACACAGAGTGACAAAATGGATTAGAAATGGATTCTAAAAAAAAAAAAAAAAAAAAAAAAAAAAGAAAAAAAAAGAAATGGATTCTGCTACCTACAAGAAACACACCTGAATAGTATGCACAAACATAGACTCAAAATCAAAGGCTGTAGGAAAATCATCCAAGCAAACAGCACCCTTAAAAAAGCTGGGGTGGCCATATAATATCAGATGACACAAACTTTAGACTCAGAAAAGCTGTAAGGGTCAAAGATGGACACTTCGTACTAATTAAGGGATATGCACAACAGGAAGAAATTGCACTACTAAACATTTACTCACCCAATGAAAAACCAGCAAATTATCTAATACAATTATTGACAAATTTGAAAGAGGACATCAATAATAACACAATAATTGTGGGAGACCTCAACATGGCTCTGTCAACCAGACTGAAACTCAACAAAATATACTAGACCTGAAGAGAAAAAGAATATATATAACATTCCACCCCCAGAAACCTGGATACTCATTTTTCTCCAGTGTACATGGGTCATTCTCCAGGATAGACCACATGCTGCCACATAAAACTCCATCAAATCAAGAGGATAGAAATTTTGCAGGCTACCTTCGCTGATCACAAGGCTCTGAAATTGGATGTGAACTACAAAGGGACACAGAAGAAAAACTTTAACAACTGGAAATTGTTAATTACAATTGTAAATTGTTACTACTGAACATCCAGTGGGTCCGAGATGAAATCAAAGAGGAAATCAAAATTTTCCTGGAAACAAATGACAATGAAGACACAAACTATCAGAATCTACGGGCACAGCAAAAGCAGTACTGAGAAGAAAATTTATAGCTGTGCAAGCACACATTAGGAAGGATGAAGAGGCATACCTGAATAGCTTAATGATGCAGTTTATAAAATTAGAACATGATCAACAAAAGGAACCAAAAATAGGGAGACAGAAGGAAATAACAAAGCTGAGAGCAGAAATCAATGAAGTGGAAATCCAAAAAACAATCTAAAAGATCAATGAAAGCAGAAATTGGTTCTTTGGAAAAATATACAAGATTGGTAGACCATTGTCAAAACTCACAAAGAAAGAGAGAGAGAAACTTGATAACCCATATTAGAATTTGAATGAATGAGGGAAGTAGAAAGCCTGTTTTGAGTACAGTTGGGGGTGGGGTGGGGAGGAGGGAGATTTGGAACATTAGTGATAGGAATGTTGCACTGGTGAAGGGGGGAGGTGTTCTTTACATGACCGATACCCAAGTACAATCATATTTGTAATCAAGTTGTTTAAATATAAAGATATTAATAAAAAACATTCTATAGCATTAATGAGAGAACTGTGACATTGTATAACTTGTCAAAGAGATAGGTCTGGCTAGACACTAGAATAGGCAGAATTAACAGAGTGTTTCAACAGAACTGCCGTGCAGTTTTTTTTTTTTTTATCACACTGTGATCTTTGTGTGAGTTTGGGGAGAAGAGATGAATTAACCAACCTTTCTCCAGAAATCAAAGATTTTCCCTAACAGGACATATCATTTATAGAGTTTAACTAAATCTTTTTTTTTGTTTGTTTTTTTTGGGCCACACCTGGTGACACTCGGGTTACTCCTGGCTATTTGCTCAGAAGTCACTCCTGGCAGGCACAGCGGACCATATGGGGAACCAGGGGATCGAATCGCGGTCTGTCCTAGGTTAGTGCAGGCAAGGCAGTCACCTTACCTCCAGCGCCACCGCCCGGCCCCAGTTTAATTAAATCTTAACAAGAGACATTAATAAGTGGTCCCAGAATATTGGTGATCAACATCTGTTGATCCATGAGATATAGGATCAAATGATTAAAAATAGTTAACCAGTTAACACAATACAAACTTGCAATTAATTTAACCATATAACTCAAACTAAATGGCCCACTTCTAGAAAAGATCACCAGCAATATATGGCAGTGGCACTTGAGGATTTAACACGTATAGAGGCAAAAATACCTTGATTAGGGACAGGGATATACCTAAAAAGGTAGATCTTGCATATTCTGTTCTACTAGAACAGAAATAACAGAGAGTCTTAATCAAAAAAAGTACAAGTCTCACTTTCTACTTTCCCTGGCAGGGACTTTGAACTCTGCCCATCTCACAGGTCTTAATGATTAATAATTATTTATATATCTATTTAATTTGCATGTTATAGAAATATATTATATTATAAATATATTATTATATACAATATATTATAAATATATTTTATATACTTAATTTATTATTAATAATGATTGATATATTTATTAGACTATAATGATTTATAGTCTCTGGCACCTTTTAAGATCATGGGACCAATAAAAATGTCCCTAGTCTAGGCTTTGGCCTATGACCTACACAACAACCTATCCAACAACCAAGATCTCTAATTCCAGAGGTATGACTGAGACAACTGCAACTGAGCAGAACTTCTAGAAACATAAAGACACTATCCTAGGCTTTATCCTGGGATAGGTGCAAAAACCAAGACCACCAATTACAGAAGATCGATTAAAACAACAGTGATGGAACCAAGCTTCTGAAACTGTAAAAAAAGATTTCATCCTATGACATGTGCAAATACCAAGATCACTAGCTACAGAGACCTGATTTTATCATTTATGAGGGAGCAGAAAACTTCCAGACATCACAAAAGGATCTAGGAGAGTAAAAGAGCATGCAAGGAGTCTGTAGTTATATGCATGACAGCATACTTCAAGGGCGGAGGAGCACTGTATATCTTAGGCTATGGGTATTCCCTTTCTAATCTCCCCAATTTTTATGGTGCCTATGCAAAAAAATAAAAAATAGCACAAATTAAATTTGTTTCTTTATTTTTTAATGGTTGTTGCCTGTATTTTTTTCTTTTTCTTTTTCTCTTTCCTTTTTATTCTCTTTTCTTTGCCCTTTTTTTTTCCTTTTACCTGTGTTTCGATTTGTTCTATTTCAGGACAGTGGTTATTGTTCGATTATTGTCACTATTGCTGTGATGCTTCTCAGGTTTTTTGTTTGTTTGTTTGTTTTGTTTTATTTTGGGTTTGATTTTTCTTGTATTTTTTGTTTTCCTTCTTTTTTTCCCTTTCTTTTCTTAAAATGAGATTTATAGTCTCTAGAAGTACCCCTCCTAGGTTTTTTTCTGCTCATTTGAATTTTTGCCTCCCCTTTTTTCTTTTCTCTTCTTTTTTCTTTTTCTTTTTTCTCTTTTTCTTTTTCCTCTTAGCTTCAAACAGAAATACATAACTTGAACCATCTTGTTCTGCCTATCAAATAGAGGGAAAAGTAGTAGAGGGCACCAAGATCAAACAGTCATATGAACATTGAGTAGAAATAAAAAATGATCAGACTTGAACACCAAATCCAAAGCCAACTACAACAGAAATGATACCCAATCTACAACAGGCTAGACACAGAAGGGACCACTTGTACTAGCAGCCTGGGAGGCAAAGGAAGGGCGATATGGGATGTATGATGGGAACAGGGGTGTAGGGAGGACAACATTGGTGGTGGGAATGCCCCTGATTCAATGTCACTATGTACCTGAAATACTACTGTGAATGATTTCTAAACTATTTTGGTCAAAATAAAAATTATTAATATATATGTATATATGTATATAAAGAAGACCATCCCACACAAAGAAATGACAGGAAGGAGCCCTCAAGGAGTATAGGGGAGCAGCATTTATCAGCTATTGAGAACAAAGTATTTCCAGGTGAATTGTTATGCACAGCACAATGTTGAACAAAGTACAATCACAGATTTCTCATTTAACAGAGCTCAACATTAACAATATGCACTTAAATCTCATTGTAGGTAAATCTTTCTACCCTGTTTAAGTCCAAATTATACTTTTTTGCTTCCTACAATTCACTTATATTTTAATTCTTCCAGGCACTCCTCCAAATTTGTAATTCTCTCTGATTTTAGCTTTGGGTCATTTAAGAAAATCCTTAAAGACTTCATTTGAAGTGTAAATCCTGGCTCTTCAGACAACCTTAAATAAGCACACCAAGAGGAAAAATTTCTGTTTAGAATTGGACTTGGATGATCCTAGAGTGAACTTAATATATTTATGAAGAATAGTGATACTGGGTTTGCTTTGTGAAGAACTAAAATTGCCATTCAGAAGTGACTTAAAAGAAAAGAAGTAGTCACATACAGGGAAAGTGTTGAAAGCACATCTATTGGTATTGGGGTGCTACCACTGACACTGTACTTAGTGATCATATGCAGTGCCATAGGTTAAAACAGAGTAGCACTATGCAAGCAACCACCTTAATCTCTGTAATGTCTCTCTAGTCCCCTAGGAAGGTAAGTGCATTTTAGATTATTACATGTAATTCTTCCTAGAAATACAGCTTCTTCTTTATTTGGTAGGCTAATGATGTGATGAGCATAATAGAATGATTAAAAATGAAAAAAAATCTTTGGAAAAAATTTACCAAATGTATTATCAAACAATTGTTACATACATGTAGCAAGAACAAATTGTAATAGTCTCTGTCACACTTATTTCCATAATGTTACAAATGTGCAGTTTGTTCTAATTGAACACACAGATTTTTATTCCCTCTTAAGCAGATTGCTGCTAATAGTTTAAAGGGTGATAGTGATAACATCCTTTTTTTCCTCAGGACTGCAAGCAAGAGGTGATATAAATGCAAAATTTCTGATGCATCTCCACATGAAAAAAGCTGCAAAAAACCACTCAAGTACTAAATTTTTGAACATGTTCTTTTTCTGTTTGAAACCCCAAACATCTTAATTCCAGAAAACCACTTTAAAAAGCCTTCCATGTTATCTTAACTGAAAGATATTGAATTAATAAGACACTCAATGAAGTATGGATTAGAATATTGCTAGAGGAATTGTCATCTGGGTAAACAAAGTAATTCTGTGAAAAATGTGTCCATGTGGCTAGCTGAAGAGGAGCCAGATGAAACTGAGTGAAGACATGGAAGGTCTACTCATTGGATTTGGTGAGAGAGACTTAAGAGGAAGCTAGAATGACAGATGAAAACTCCACATTAACAATGGTCATCATAGGCATTGGACAGCACTCAGACAACAAAATTTGTGTATTTAATCTTATGTAAATTTAAGATGAGGAAACTTTAATTGCCTACAGTTCATGTAATATGGGATTTCAATTGCCCATAAAGATTTTTACATGGTAAAATCTTGGAATATGCAAACATCCAAAACCAACACCCATTCCCTCTTCCTCTTAGTTCCTGAGAAACTTCCCAACACTTCATCCTTATACAGTCTTTGACTGCATTCAGCAAAGTGTTTGTTCAGATAACAGGAAGGGTTATTCTTAGTGGCTTGCAGAATTAAACATCTGGAAACTATAGTATTAAGCTTAGTTCTGATTCTGACATTGACCAATCTAATGCACCTATAGAAAAGAGAATGACTGATCAGAGAACCAGAAATAATGTCATTAGGTGAGGGGTAAAGGGTAAAGGAACTGTTTATAGATTCTAAAGATGAGTCAAAGATTCACACATCCACACAAAAATATAGAATAATGTCTAAGGCTAGTTTTTGGCATGATCTAGTGAAAATGGGCATTAGATGCTGCTGCTCTTCCTGAAAAGACTCACAAAGTCTCCCAAGGGGAAGGTTTGGGCCATGTAGGCCCTTTTTGGGAGTACACAGGACCTGACATACCTTAGATTATTTTAATAAATGCTTTATAAGTCTTTCTTATAACAACTGATGACACAAAGAACCAAGGTCTCAATAAATACAAAGGAGTTTGTTTTTGGTCTGGTTAAGCACCTGGGAACAGCCACAAGCAAATAATAATAGCAGTTCATTACTGCCTTTCACATAGCTTGCACATCATGAAAATGATGTGGTGAGCTAAAATCATAGTTGCCTCCTGGTAACTGAGTGAGAAGGCAGCTTGAGTGAGACCAAACTGCCTCTTTATATTTTTTTTAAAGGAAGACATTTGCATCTAAGATATTGCTAGCTTTAGTAGGGCCAAGTCAGCTAGGAGCAGAGCCAGCTTTCACTATACACCTTTCATTTCTCTAATCTTGGCTCTTTGTGGTTGCTTTGTTCATGAACTCTAACAAAATTTTTTCTCTTCTCTCCCATACAGAGTATTATGATGGTCATATCCCAATGGAAATACCTGCTATTGAAGTTTAATTAAAAATACAGTTGTTTCCTCTTCACAACTATCAGTACAATCTATCACAGTGTTTGTTTTCTCTTCATGTGATATAATTTGGGGAAATGCTAGCTCTTCACTACACAGAAGGTCACTCTCTAAAATGAGATGGTTTGATTGATAAGCATTCTGCAAGGAATGTAGAGTATTCCCAAGATGCTATCCTTACAGGGCTCTGGGCTTTGGAATGAAATCAAAGTCTTGTTAAAAGCTCAGCATCTAAATGTAGCCATTCAGAAAATAGCCATGAAAATTCCCTTTCCCCCCTAAGCTATCTGTTCTTTCAAGTGTTGTGAAATATTAAATAATCTAAATTAATTTTACCTATTTAGCTCATATTATAAAATACAAACATGTCAATATAGTTAAGGGTTTTAGCATGGCAGTTATCACTTGATCATTTCATATATATTTACATACATATTTGTTTCTATAGATAAAAATATAACTACATATTCATATGTGTACATAAAAACATATAGGGAATACCTTTGAGAATCAGTTATATCAGTATTGTCATAAAAAGTATTAATATAGTTCCTAGGAAACTAAGTAGATTTTTTGTTTTGTTTTGTTTTGGCATGCTCCATCTATTCATTGTCTCAATAACAGAATTGACCCTAAGGAAAACTAACAAGCCAGGTTCCCAAAACAAAATTCTAAAGGTTGATAAGTCAGGGCAAGGACACACTGAGATGTTTTGATATAGAGGTAGGCAGATGATCAAGTAGAAGTCTTTGAACAAAGTTTATTTCATAAGATTCCACTTCTAGACTTCTATAACTGAAACTTTTCCATGCTCATTTAGTTCCACTTATGTAACTGTTCGACATA
>PVKC010013719.1:0-22616 GCA_004027635.1 Crocidura indochinensis | reverse complement strand
TTTCATAGTGTTCAGACACATACTTAAGACTGGAATATCCCTGAATCATATGATATTTCCATTTTTAGTTTTTAAAGAAATGTCCATAATATTTTCTTTAAAGGTTGTACCAATTTACATTTCAACTAAAAGTATACAAGCTTTCTTTTTCCACAACTTTCCAGTTTTTTTTTTTTGTGTGTGTGTGATATCAGTCATTCTCACATGTTGCAGTTATTTTGTTTTAATTTAGGGCCACACTTGGCAGTGCTAGGGGTTATTCTGGCTCTGTAATCAGGAGTTATCCTCAGTGGTGTGAAACCATCACGTGGTGCCACGGATCAAAACTTATATCTTACTTGCAAAGCATGCATTCTGTCCTTTGAGCATCTCTCTGACCTTTGGGGAGGTCTTGACTTGCATTTACATATAAAAAACATAGCTGGTCTACATTTTTATCATGTTTTGGTGGGTCATCAGTATGTCTTCTTTGGAGAAGCATCTGTTTATATCTTCTGCCCATTTTTTGGTGATTTTTTGCTTTCTTGCTCAGTTATGTGTTTTGGATATCTGTGCCGTCACTGTTTGGGAAGGGTCAACTCCCAGTGCATTCAGGGACGAAGGATGTTCCTCCAACTCATGACTGGGAAAGAACAGGTCCCAGGCTGATGACAAGAGAGTTTATTTCTTTACAATAGTGCTTACAATACAATTTTTCCCCTTACAATAGGATCAAAAGAGGAACTGGAATATCTGAAGGGTAACAGAACATAGCATGGGGTAGTGGGATAAGAGGGAGGTTGGTGGTTACGGGGTGATGTTACTCCTCTTTGTGTATCCCCATCTCTGGTTCAGTGGTGTCTCTGAAGTGTTCAGCCTTAAGGACAAGCCCTGAAGCAATAGCTCTAGAAGCCCCCCCGAAACATATAACTCTACAGGGGTTCCTCTGGGAACATTATCACAGAGGGCATCCAACAGATTTTAATGGCTCATATGTATAAATGTACAAATACCTTTTCTCAGTCAGTAAGTTTCCTTTTTGCTTTAGTTGCTGTTTATTTTGTGCTTAGTTTGATGTTCATAGTAGTCTCAAAAGAACTTTAGTATTTCAGGATGCTAAGGGTCGAACCTGGGTCAACCATGTGCAAGGCAAATGCCCTATGTGCCCTACAAGGGGCTCCAGTCCCCTAGTTAGGAACTCTTTCTGCTCCTGTTTCTCTTTTGTAGTAGAAAGAACCTGTTTTCTGTCTTATCAGGACTCTGACTTTGTCATGAAAGTCTTCCAAAACCCTTGATTTTTATAACCTCCACTTTTGTGTCTTTAACTTTGCTCTCTGGATATTCATCACTCTCTCTAAGGATTTCCATTTTGTTGCATAAAAAAAAGCTATCTCTTAAAGTTTTATGTCTCCACATCTGGGTTGTCTTCTTTTGTGTTTTGCCTAGGCAGCACTATAGATTTAATGTTGCAATTCTCTTTTGATTATAAGGCTGTAGTGGTGATGGGGTTTGGGAACCAAATAGCAATATAACCTTGATCACAGTCTTGCATGAGGGATGGGGAAGGAAGGTGAACCCAGAGGCAAAGTTTCACAGGCTGAATGCTGCTTTGTCTGTACGTCCAGACTATGTCCCTGTCTATGCAAAAATATCTGCCTCAGAGCTGTTGTTGCTATCATTGCCTTATTTCCCCAGAACTTAGTATTTGATCCCACCCTCCCCCCCCATCTTTGCTAGCAGTGTAGCATTTCTCCCCCATTTAAGATCTCAGTGATGTTTGGAGCTTTATATCTCCATAATCTCTGCTTTCCTTCAATTTGGTTGAACAATGGTAAAGGTTTTGATGCACTTCTCCTCTCATCCCTTCTCTGTACATGGATTTCACATGTATTTGGGTTATGAATTATTGTGGTTTCCTGTAATTTATAGGTGATTTATGGAATATTCAGAGGGCAGGTTTGTTTGCTATAGTCCTGACACCAACCCTTTATGGATTGTCTGCTCTTAGACCATTTTTGTACTTTGGAATTTTCTAGCTTGGTCATGCTTTAAATTTATTTATTTATTTATTTATTTATTTATTGATTGATTTATTTATTTTTGGGGTCACGCCTGGCAGTGCTCAGGGATTACTCCTGGTTCTATGCTCAGAAATCACTCCTGGCAGGCTCGGAGGACCATATGGGATTCCAGGATTCCAACCACCGTCCTTGTGCATGCAAGGCAAACACCTTACCTCCATGCTATCACTCCGGCTATCTCTCTGGTTTTGGGTCATAACTGACTTTGCTCAGAGCTTACTCTTGGCTCTGCACTCAGAAATCATTTCTGGCGATGCTCAGAGGATCAGATGGAATGCCAGGGATCAATCCAGGTTGGCCACATTCAAGGCAAGCATCAATGCTCTACTATCATTCCAGCTCCTAACAATGATTTTAATATAGTTAAATTTACATTTAAATGTAAAACTTAGTAGCATTTAGAAAAATCCATCATGGTTTGCAACCACTTCTAGAACTGTTTCATGATTCAACAAAAATATTGTAACTATTAAACAGACTCTCCATTGCTCACCAGATTTCTAGTACTTTATTTTTCTCTAAAAGTTGTACCAATTTGACATTTCTGTATAAACTGTGTGTTTTATCTTTTCCTTTCCTTTTTTATTTCTTCTTTTTTTTCTTTTTTGGGCCTCACCTGTGACATTCAGGGGTTACTCCTGGCTCTGCACTCAGAAATCACTCCTGACTTGGGGGATCACATGGGACGCTGGGGATCAAATCCAGGTCTGTCCTGGGTCAGCCGTGTGCAAGGCAAATGCCCCACCACTGTGTCATCTCTCTGGCCCTCTTTTCCTTTTCTTTTGTTTTTGGGGAACCTGACCTGGTAGTGCTCAGGGATTACTCCTGGTTATGAAGTTAGAAATCATTCCTGGTAGACTTCTTGTGGCCATATGGATCCTAGGAATTAAATCTTATGCAAGGCTACACCCACTTACTGTACCATCACTCTACCTCCTGCTTTAGTTTAAGAGCTAAGAACTGAGAAAGGACTCACTAATGTTTCAAAAAAACCCCATAGATTTTAGAAAAGAGACTTTACTGATAAAAAGTAATTATAGAAATGTCATACAAAGGTGAGAGATTTTCAAAGAGAGTCAGACATAAAAATTACATTTAGCAAATTGTACTTGGAAAGAATTATTTTAATTGGAGAAAGTATTCCCAGGCTTAAATTCCATATGTTTCTATAACCTTAGACTGTTCAGTTCATTCTTGTCAACTTTCTTCTATGATATGGCCTAAATATACAGCTTAAGTAAGAATTACTTAATAGGACTATATATATGTATATATACATATATGTACTTGTATATTTACATTTTATATATATGAATTCTGAGAGATAATTCAATGCAGAAAACCTGGTGATCAGAACAGGTCAGTGAGCAGATGATCCCAGGTCCTGTAAAATATGGAACTTCCTTCTTTGCATGAAAGACTTTCTTTCTGAAGAGAAAGCTATCTCAAGCATATCTGAATGCAGTCCTGTGAGTTGACTCTATTCTTTCAGTCACCTAATCATTCCATAAATATTTATACATAGCCTGCTGTGTTCAGGCACTCTGTAGTTCTGGATATATTGATCAATCACATGGACATAATGTTTATGAAGTTATAGTTCAATATTTCAGGGAAAGTTCAACTTTGTAGGAGTAATTATTATAAGTGGAATCATGTTACAAAAAGCAAGACAGGAAAGAACTGCTGCTTGGTGATTTTTGAGTAATGGGACACTGCCATTTGTCTCCTGTTCCACTTGAAATATATAAATAATTAATAGGTGCTGTGTTTATAATACTAATACTACTAGGTGGATGAGTATTGTTGTCTGAGGAGAAAGAACTTGCCTGTTTATTAAGACATTGATTGACTATATAGGTATTGTGTTATTAGTAGTATTGATATGAATTTGTCCATTGGTTATAAAAAGCCCTGGGAGGTAGCAATGAAAATCTCAGGGCACTGTGTACTTGACAGGCAGTCGAGACTTTGTCTTAGAAAAGTGACAGTTAGCCTGGAAAGGAATGTGATGAGATGTTATGAAACTCTAGACCATGTATATTTCTCTATGTTCTTGGTTCTTGTCTCTCCAATGAGTCAGCCACTCCATCTTCATGTCCTTGCAGGAACTCAGAAAACAGTGTCTCTTTTTGGTTTTGAATTTCAAGTCTAGGCTTTAGAGAAATAGGAAGAATTTGAGTTGCTCAGGAGGAACATTTTTGACTCTTCCTTAATTCTAGAAAGAATTGACTTCTATTATATATGATATATATCATATATATCCTTAATTCTAGATAGAATAGAGTTCTATTATATATTATATATCACACACATATAATATATATTATATACATTATATATAATATATATCAATAGAATTATTGATATAATAGACCAGTGTACTGGTCCTTACTGGCTTGCTCAGGAATCTGTTTTTCAACCTTTCACTGTTGTACTTTGCTGCCCATCTTACCACTGGGTGAATTTATTGTTGAAATACCCAAACTAATTTAACCTACTGCCAGCTTTTCAGAAAAGAACAGTCAGTGCTGCCCCCCCTCAATCTACCTTCTTTAAAAGAAAAAACAGAAAACACCCCATCTTCTAACTGCATCAGAGTTTACTACTACACTCCTGAATCATTCCAGCACCACCTGGGAGTGGTATCACCTACTCTGTGCAAACTACCTCCTCCTCTGGCCCATATGACCTGGCAGCTCTCTATCTTGGCTAATGTCTCCTGATGGCTCTATAACTTTAAACACTTTTGTATCTGGGCCTCTATATTAAATGCCCTCCTGTGGCTAAGTTATATTTTCTTAATTGGATACTAATGAATACACATAGGCACCAAAAGGACCCATGAGAAGGAGAGACAAACCTGAGGAGTGGATGCAGATTGGAAGTGTGCATTTAGGCTAGGCAGGGCCTTAAATTGCAGGCCTCCATCTGAGCATCCATTGCACAGAGCACCATGGTGGTAGTACCTAGGAGTAGTGGAAATAGGCATCCTCACACTTCTAGTTAGCTGTCTTTATCCTTGGCAACTGATAAACATTTCTCTTGACTAGTAACTTCAACGACCTTGTTTGCACTCACAAATGTTGCCTTTTGTAGACAGTTTTGGTTCAAGATTGACCATAATCTCCTAAATCCTTAAGACATGGGTTCCCAATTCTAATAGACAGCATAGTCCAGGATTTTAAAGTAAGTTTTTAAGTAAGACTTAATACTTTTAATACAAGTACTTTTAAATAAGTATTTTTACTCCCAACCTATTCCTGTTCTCTTCTTTTACTTCTTTTTCTTTTTTTTTTGGATAAGAACTGAGGAACCTAGAGTTTGAAATTACTTTAGAAGCTATCTAGACCAAATTTTTCATTCACATATGTAAAAGCTTAGGGAAGACATTTTGGTGGCCCAAGAACTAGCTCTTACTATATTTTGGTGGATACTAGCATCTTTTATAGAGAATTTTCACTCAGATCTTTTGTACGGGTATAATTATGTATGCTCTGAATTTTAGATTATTTTTGTGCTTGAGAGTAGAAAATAGCTACCAAATACAAGTCTGTATACACTTCTATCTTTTGTTTGTTTGTTTTGTTTTGGGGCCACATCCAGCAGAGGTTATTTCTGGCTCTAATGTTCAGAAAAAACTTCTGCAGGCTGGGGGGTCTATATGGGATGCTGGGGCTCAAACCCAGGTTAGCTGCATGCAAGGCAATTGCTCTACCCTAACGTGCTATCTCTGTAGTTCAATACACTTTTGTATTTATGTATATTGGTAGTGTAATAAATGTCAAGAAAATGATTTGGGGGTTCAGCAACAAAAATTTAAAATGACACTTGAATTGTTAAATATCATTTCAAGTCTCATTTTGGGGGCTTTAACCTTCGAAAAGCTTGGCATAGACCAAAGTGGATTAAAGTTGAGATTTTCCAGAGGCTTGTCTCAGAGCAGTGAAGGACTCCTAATCACTTTTTATTGTTATCAAAACCAGAATGGCTTCTGAATCTCATGGTCCAGCAGGCCATTTAGAAGAACTGTGATCACAGTTGATGGAATAGTTGCTGACCAAAATACTTGTTATCAAGATTAATTTGGAAGAAAAAAAATACATCCTTGACCTTATCCAGACCTAATTGGATCCTAATTATATTGTTCTTTCTCCCTCCAGTGTTTCAAAAGAAAGAATAAATTCCAAGAATTCAGTGTTAAAGGTTTCAGCTATTTTGTGGTTAGGATCTTATGAGCTATAACCGAATTGTTAAAAGACACATATTTTACCACACTTCCCTCTCCCCCAGGAATGGCATCTTCCTATTCTTTTTTTTTTTTGGTTTTTCGGGCCACACCTGTTTGATGCTCAGGGGTTACTCCTGGCTAAGTGCTCAGAAATTGCCCCTGGCTTGGGGGGACCACATAGGACGCCAGGGGATCGAACCGTGGTCCTTTGTTGGCTAGCGCTTGCAAGGCAGACACCTTACCTCTAGCGCCACCTCGCTGGCCCTGACATCTTCCTATTCAATACAGCAATCTGTCCAGACCTAAGTAGATTATCTGTCAGATTATTTGGCAGGTGAACGGAAAAAAAAAAAAAAAAAACCCAAGATCATCTCTGTTCCATTCCTTGTCAAATTCCAAACTGCTTTACTAAGGACTCAGGCACAAAAGTTTAGAATCTGTGTCTTTGCATGAGTTTAATCATCTCCATCAGAATCCTTAAGGAATTACAATAACAGTGATTCATTCATAATTCACAATTTCCATTATCTTCTTTCTACATCTAGTGTGGGGGGGGTAAAATTTATGGCTTCATTTACATTGTGTTCTATGAATAATAGAAGAAATACAGTAAAGACCCATGGAAATGTTCTTGCTGCAGACGCACTTCGGAGCACATCTGCATCACAATAGCCTCCTCCCTTGTACAGTGCAGGATCCGCAGCCAAGCTTGCAGCTGCGAAGGGAGCCTTTCAAAGGGGCCATTCTCATTATACAGTCTTCTCTTTCTTTGAACTTCAAAGCAAAATGAGGGGACCTTAAATGATGTGGGGTAGGTAAGGGATGAAATTGTAACTTCAGGTATAAAATATCTTCAATTATATGTGTGGGGGAACAGTCATTCAGCGGAACAAATATATTTGCTGAGGATGCAGTCTGACGGGTATGCAGGAACAAATTTAATCTTAAGATTTCTTTGAGCTGGAAGGAACTTAAAGAAAATCTATCCCAACGCCGTCCTCTTGGGGGAAACCAAGGCATAGATGAAATGACTTATTCAAGGTCACAGAGTAAAGGAAGCCCGAGTCACTAGCAGGCCTTACTCCTGGCTTGCTGGTCTTATTAGTAAATAGACATCATTCATAACCTTTGTTTTAACTATAAAGCACCTGACTTGTTGTTAATGCAATAAAGCTAGAGGTAATCCTTCTGAAGAGAGATTTATTACATTTGGAGCAAAAATGTTTTCAAGAATTTAGGCTCCACCCAGAAATATAACATAGTGAGTAAATCACTTGCCTTGCACATGGCTGATTGAGTTATTTCCGTGGCACCCTGCTTGCCTGGAGTGATTCCTGAGTGCAGAGCTAGGAGTAAACACTGAGTATTGTCAGGTGTGGCCCCCAAACAAACAAAATTTTTCAATAATAAACACTTTGAAATTTGAAGAAACTTGTCATACTTTCACAATTTAAGCAAATATCACTTTCCTCTTCCCAAGGAATGCTATAAAGCTGACAATAAACATTATGATGTTCTGATTTCTCCCTTAGAGCAATATTCTATCACTATTCCACCCCAAAAGGAATCAAAACCAATTCATGTATTTAATGAAGAGTTTGTTCTTTAAATCAGCTTCCAAAGATCCTTAGAGCATGACCTTGACAAGCTAAACTCCTTCACCTAGTAGGGGTTCAATGCATTTGTGCTGAAAAGATTAAATTGAAGAAATGTGTTTTTTTTTCCTTCTAGTTTGTTGTAGACTATAAAGCGTAGCTGTTAACAGCTATTATAGTCTTCACTCCCATCCCTGGGCTATTCTTACTATGTCTCATCCCTGGCCTTTTACTCTTTTGTTTCTGTAAAAAACACAAACCACAGAAAATCAGTCTCTAGGAAGGCTTTAGGAAGGTTTTCTTGTTTCTGTCTCTAATTTTAATAAAGTAATTCAGCTATCATGTTAGCAGGGAGGCTTTTTTGTAGCTGAAGAGGGCAACTAATATTAGTAGGCAAAACACATACAAATTCAACAACGCTGTGATTCACAGATGCATATTCTCTGTGATCCAACATGTCTAATACATTTAGTCATGCACAATAAAAATCAAACAAAAGAATCAACCATCATTCTTTCAGGGTCTGATTCCCACCACAAACTTTCAAGAAATTTCTTCAGTTATGCATCAAAACTAGTATATCCCTTGCTCCTTAAGTAAGTAGGAAAAGTCAAAGTGCATTTAGCATAGAAAAAAAAGTAGGGGGGTGCAAACCACTTTGTTTATCTTCTTGTGTCAAGAGCAGGCACCGTTATACCCCAGAAGTATAATTTCGTTGATCTTGTGCTATAAAAAGAATTCTAGTATGTACCTCCTGAGAAGCTGACAACAGCAACAAACTTGGATTTCTATAGTTTACAAAGTCATCAAGCGGGAAAAACCACACCTCTTGCCTAATTCCTCAGTGTCTACTTTTTTTACACTCTAGGCTATTGTGAGATCTGCTTATTGAGCATAGGACAGAGACCAGGATTTTAATTTTGACTTGTATTATTACTCTCAGAGCGTATAAGAACCTGATGGTCTATTGGAGTGCTCTCCTTTCTTTCAACTGCTTTTCCCCCCTTGCCCTACTATAATGAGATGGGAAAGGGAGCTGATGGAAATTAAATGTATACACACATACTTTGTTTCTAAACAAAGTTCTTTTTATCTGTTTAATTCTGCTCTGATGATTCTTCTAAAAGGGGCATGCATGTAAAATAAAGTTAATAGCTTTATATAATAGCTTTATATATTTTATGGAAAGTAGAAAGCATTTCTACTTTGGGTTGTTGGATACATAAACTAACCTTCTTTGTACAATTGCCTTTTCACTATGTTTTGCTCTATGTATGCATTTATGTTGGGTAATATAGTTAAAAGAAAGCAAGAACAAACTTGTAGTTAGTGCCAGATTAGTGAATAAAGGATATAGAATTTTTATTTAGCCTAAAAACTGACCATTGTGTTTTGAAGGTCAGAGATTTCCAACTATGAGATTCAGAGCAGAAGACAATTTCGGTCCTCCTGGCACATTTAGTGCTGCCTGAGACATGTTTGTTTGTCACAACTGGAGTGAATTTTCTACTTGCACCCCTTTTTATGGAAGAGGTGGGGATAGATGCCAGGGGTGCTGTAACCAATTCTATCATTCAGAACAGACTCTCACAACAAAAACTTATCCTCTGAATGTCATTGCTGTGGCTGTTGAAAAGTCCTGCTCTAGCTCAAGTTTCACCTGGAATATTGTATCTGGTTCTGAGTTTAGTGCTTTATTAGAAATCTTGCCAATCTGGAATTTGTCCAGAAGGATGATCAGTAAGTGGGAGGGATATTTGAAACATTATCAAACAAGACACAGTGAAAGGATCCAAGGCTGTTGAATCCAGAGAAAAGGGGTTCAAGAGACCATGGGAGCTTGTTTCATTACTTTAGAGACTGAAAGCCACAGGATGAGAGAGGTTGGCTTGACAGAAGGAAACTAATTCTAACAATGTTCCTGGGAATGACATAGGTTTTCTTGTGAAATAATGAACTTCTTATTTTGGAAGAAATTGAAGTACACTCTATTAGATTGTAAGTTCACTGAGAACAGCTCAAGAGTTCATCTGCTTCATGAGATCTATCAGTCACTGATTAGCATCCAACTCAGGTCATAATAGATATCTAATGAGTGGTGATTGGATAATTTGAATTCTTATCATAGATATTTATCATAGAGCTCATTCAAGGATAGGAAGATAGGGGTCAGAGAGATAGCACAGCAGTACAGAGGTAGGGTGTTTGTTTTGCTTGTGGCCTACCCGGGAGGGACCTGGTTTGATTCCTGGCGTTACATATGGTTCCCCAGCCTGCCAAGGGTGATTTCTGAGTGCAGAGCTAGGAGTAGCCCCTAAGCATCACTGGTGTGGCCCAACAGTCAATCAATCAATTAATCAATCAATCAATCAAGTTTAAAATAAAAAAAGGATAGGAAGATGACAAATTATAATGTTTTAGTTTGCCTCATATTTATACAATCCCCCAGAATATATGGTCAGTGGTTACTCTTGACTTCATATAGAGATCACTCCTCCCAGGCTTGAGGGATCATATGTGGTGCTTTGGATTGAATTCAGGTCACTGCATGCAAGGTAAGCATTCTACCCACTGTACTATTGTTCCACCCTCTATACATATTTAAACTTCATTTTTACAATGTATATACTTCTCTACTAAGTTGGATACATTTTCACATTTATTTATTTTATGAATAAGCATTATTATCTTTAACCTCTCTAAAAGACACTTTAGGTTACTCATTTAGCCTAAGGCTGGCAAGGTAGTTTAGAAGGTAGGGTGTTTGCCTTGTATGTGACTGACTTAGGTTTGATACCTGGGGCTCCATATGGTTCTCTGAAGCACTGCCAGGAGTGATTCCTGAGTGCAGAATGGAAAGTATATGGAGAGGGGTAACATCTGAACACTGCCAGGTGTGATCCAAAACAAAAAAAAAAAAGAGGATTGGAGAAAGAGTGCATTGCATGCAGTAGAGACTGATTGCTTGCATACAGTAGAAACTGATTTAATATCTGCTATATAGTCCTCTAAGCACTGCCAGGAATGACCCTGATCACAGAGCCAGATGTAAATCCTGAGCAGTACTGGATATGACCCTTTCTCATCACTCCCCCCCCCCCCCGACCATTTCATCTCTCTAGTTTGGTTTAGATTATTTCCTTTAGTGGTCTTGTTTCTAGACCCACACTCCCAGTCCCCTGGGGTTTGAGGTGTGAAGAATTATATACATACATATATGTATATATATTCTTTTTGGAGAGATGAAATGGTTCTGGGGATCCTTTCACCATGAGGAGTGGAGATCAGCCAGAGCTGCTGTAATCTTTATTAGGAAGAGTAGGACCATCCCCATTGATGTAGAACAGTTTGGGGCAGATTGCCTATCCAAAGGTTCTTCTTGCCCAAGAGGGATAAATATATGTAAAGAAGAGTCCATATTTGATTAGAATGAAGACCTGTTAATCAAACATATAGCCAAACAATTGTCTACAAACTCATGCTTAAGGAAATTAAGCCATTAATCCACTATCAAACTTAATTTGCTTGTTGAAGTTCTATTCCTCTAGGAATGGTATTAAATGAGATAAACTCTGAATCCATTCAGGGTCTGGTCTGCTTGGCACTGCATGCTGTTCCTGGGGTTGTATTGAATTTCTGGGTTCCTGACTTAAACTACAGGTTTTTTTTTTACAGTTACTTTATTAGATGTGAGCATGCATAAGTATATCACATATATATATTTTTTGTTTTTCTGGCCACACCCATTTGATGCTTAGAGGTTACTACTGGCTAAACACTCAGAAATAACCCCTGGATGGGGCCCGGGAAATAGCATGGAGGTAAGGCGTTTACCTTTCATGCAAAAGGTCATCGGTTTGAATCCCAGTGCCCCATATAGTCCCCCATGCCTGCCAGGAGCAATTTCTGAGCATGGAGCCAGGAGTAACCCCTGAGCACTGCCGGTGTGACCCAAAAAAACAAAACAAAACAAAAAATGAAATAACCCCTGGCTTGGGGGTATATCACATATTTTTATATATACAGATATATACGAATTTATACAAATTGTGAGAATACTAGAGCATGAACAAGAGATCATCTGGGATCAAATCTAGGCATTGACACCTATAAGTTATCTGAGGGTACAGTTTTATGAGATGTTGTGTCAAGTCCTGGTTTCTCAAATTTCATTCTTAGTATTTGCTAAAATAGTCCATTTAGTGGTCATTATTTCAGGCTGGGAGAGATACAACTTTTCTAGCTTTGCTATGTCTTAGCTATTTCTGTGCCCCATTTGATAGATTTGTCAAAGGTTCCTTAGAAGACAAACACTACTCTTATTGTACATAATTTGAACTATGAGAAACCCTTTTGGGAGCTTTATTTGTCTCATTAAACATATCTTTACTTGTCGAGTATCCATTTTGAGATTTGCCATTCCTTGAGCCTTCTGGTTTCCACTTGAAAAGGGGAAGATAGGGATGATTTTGAGGGCCTACAATAAATCATGCCGTTTCTTGCTTCCTAAATTGCAAATAAATTGAAGAAAGAATGCAGATGAAAATATTCATGTATTCATTCAAATAAATACTTCTTGAGCACTGAAAATATGACTTAGGTCTAAGTCAACATGAACTTACATACTGTGGGTGATCAGTTTTATGTGTCTACTGACTTGGTTATTATATAAGTTTAATCAATTGACTTCTGAGTGAGGTATTGCTATGAAGGCACCTTGCAGATATGATTAACATCTTTAATCAATTGAATTTATTTATATTATCCTGGATATATATCATTCAATCAGTTGAAAGGCCTTAAGAACAAAATTCAGGATTCTTGAAGAAGGAATAAGCTTATAGACACTTGGATCAGCTCTTGTGCAAGTGTCCATCATGCCTAGATATGGCTTATCCTACAAATTTTGGGCCTGCCTAACCAGCACCCTAATAATTGCATAAGCCAATTCTTTATCATCAATATAATTTTCTTTTTTTCCATGTTTATTTAAACACCGTGATTAAAAAGTTGTTCATGATTGAGTTTCAGTTTGTAATGTAGACCACCCTTCACCCGTATCAATGTCATTCTTGTGGAACCCTGAGGTTGCACAGGCAATCCTGGAATCTGAGCATAAGGAAAAATTTTACTGACAACCAGGAGAAAATAAAAGGGAGAAGAAGAATAAGACCTATGAACTTTATTTACTAACTATCCACCCCCCTCCCCCAGCTAGGTGACAGAGGACCAAGGAGAGGTCAGGAATATTCTGCTAAAAGTAGGTCATTTCCTTTTAAAAGAAACATTATGAGTCTTTTCTCACTTCCTCAAACATCTGTGTAAAAAACAGAGTGATCAGAACAATGAGATAAAACTTAGCTTCACATACTCAAATGATAAAAAGTTTGAATGTGATCTGCCTTATTTTATCAGCTGCCTGTAGCCCTGAAGACATTATTGCCTTTGATCAAAATGCTCATTGAAGAGGTTCAAATTTCAAAGTCTTCTTCCTTCACTCTGAACTATTTGAGTTAGAATGTTACCCATTATATTACAGTCTAGTAAGATGCCAACTGTAATCCAAACTTTCAAGCAATTATTGAACTAAACCCGAAACAGCATGCTACAAATCCTTGTGCAATGCATTTTAATTCAAATCCTGTCTAGTTTTCATAGAACATCTGTTGACTATAGGAAACTGCAGATTACAGGGTCTCCAGTCACATCCATATGTTTTGCTCTTTAGGTCTCTATTATTTCTGTGCGTTGGACATCAGTATGGTGATTAAAAAACAAGACTGTGGAGTCAGATGGACCTGCTTTTAAATCCTATTCAAGCTTGCTATTAGTTATGTGTCCTTGGGTCAATGAATCTCTGAGCTGTGATTCTCACATCTGTGAAATGGGGATGATGATAGTACGTTGTTTCAAAGGAGGCTGTGAAGAGTAAGTGAACAAATAAATGTAAAGTGCTTTGTGAGATACTTGAGTAAAGAAACATTTGGAAACTCTGTATTTTACTTACTCTCATTCTTATTTACTTATTCTCATTCGGAAATGTAACTGAAATGATTGTTAAAAAAAAGAATTTTTTTTAACGTTCTTTGTTTTGTTTTCAATGAATGAATGGAAGAGGAGAAAGAGACAAGGAAACTTTGGAGGCCATTAACAGATAAATAGAATGGTAAGTGATTTAGCACACTGGTGAAAATGGACTCGTAAATATGCAATATGAGACTCAAAATCAACCTGATTTAAACCACAGACTCAGAAGCTTAGGAATCATTAACACAAGATGGAGGTAAAGCAGGTACTCAAAGTCCAGGAAGATTGATTGAAATCCTGTTTAAGAATAGTTCAAACCTCAAATCTCTCCTCATAACATACAACTAGACAACTGGTCCTCCTTCAACCCAGGACCAGAAGTATATTCTTTGAAGATGTATAGCAGGAGATCTTTTTACAGGGGTACCTAACTCATTCCTAAAGGTGGGGCTCCTCTACTGAGCAACACATAGGGTTTATGCATTTTAAAGGAATGAGCTCTGTTGTGACCCTCAATTGTCTCTTTACTTAGCTTCTGGAAGCACATTCAGACTTTTCTCCTTCATAGGAGATAAATAAAATATCTTTTCTGAGGAATATGATCTGGGTTATGTACATTTAATAAAAGAACAGTCCAGTCATATCACCAAGTAAATTTTTCTGCAATATGAGACACTCAGAAATTCTTACATTATTATTTCCCCACCTACTCCTGATTATTAATTATTAGAGGTGACTGGAATACCGGATTCAGAGAAAGTTTAAACATTGAGAAATAGAAGTAGAATGACAACTAGCAAAAAGATAATAAGGTAAACAAACAATGGATCATGTAGGGAAAAGAAATTAAGAAAAAAAACCTGTTAATGCACCCATAAATCAAGAACAGGATGCTTGTTTTTTAAAAAGAGAAACAGAAAAACAAATGGAAGGGCTAGAGTGATAGTACAGCAGATACAGGACTTGCCTTGCACTCAGCACAGATGCATTTAATCCCTGGCATTGTCTCTTTGATCAAAATGTTCATTGAAGAGGTTTAATTTTCTTCTTCTTTTACTCTGAATTAACCTCTGACGTGAGTCAATAGAGAAATGCTTTTGTTAATTGGAGGCAAATTATTATCATCTGGAGTTTCCTGTATCTAGTCAAACTATCACTTGATACTGACATAAAGATGGTTTTTGATAAGCAGTGCTCAGTCATTTTTCACTTCTCATATATTTTTTCTTAAGAATCTGCTGAATGATATATTTCACTCAAAAGAAGGAATAAATCAATATAGAGGAAGACATATGATTCTGGAAAGAGGAGATTCAACCAAACAGAGGCAAAGAAATTCATGGAAAGATGTTTAAGGGAAATCTTGGGATAACAGCTATGCACCAAATTGAGAGGAAAACCAATTTAAATTGGAATGTATCAGAGGGTTCCAGGAAAAATATTTCCAAAAATGGATAGAATAGCAACCACTTAAATACTGTCAAAAGAGGTTTAGATAAAAGAAAGAGTTTATGAGGCTAGAGCAGTGGCACAGAGGTAAGGTGTTTGCCTTGCCTGCGCTAGCCTAGGACGAACCGCAGTTCGATATTCTGGGGTCCCATATGGTCCCCTAAGACAAGAGCAATTTATGAGTGCATAGCCAAGAGTAACCCCTGAGTGTTACCGGGTTTGGCCCAAAAACCAAAAAAAAAAAAAAAAAAAGACAATTTAGGGCTAGAGAGATAGTACAGATGTAAGACCCTTACCTTGCATGAAGCCAACATGGGTTCAATTCTTGGAACCCCGGATGGTCCCCAAGAACCCCCAGCAGTAATTCCTGAGTGTAGAACCAGGAGTAATCCTTGAGCACTGCTGGGTGTGGCCCCCAAACAAAAAAAAAGACAGAGTTTAGAGTTGATTAAGAGTAAGCTCATGAAAACAAACCACATTTAAAAATACATAAGAAAACGACAATTATCTCTAGGGAAATTAAAATTTGTACAGGAAACAAAATAACCATTAATGTGTTCATGAATCATCTTTGAGTAGCATTTACATAGTGATAATGTCAACACTGAATATTCACCTGGAAAAATTACAAAATAGTTATATTGGGAAGTTGATGGACTGGACAGTTTGCATAGGAAAGTGTGGTGAAGGATCGGAGTCCTTCAGTATCCATAGAAGGAGGTCGAGATAAAAAAAAAAAACAACATCCTAAGTATGTTTAGTGACTGGGACTTAAATACCCAAATCATCTCCTCAAAGTGTGACTTCTAGGAAGACAAAAATGGATAAAAAGTGGAGTTGCTGAGTTTTGCACAAACCCATATAACTCTTTTGACTAAATAGGCACATTTACATTTTTGATAAATGTAAAACCAAAATGTCTAAAAGAAATCTTGAATGCTTGTTGTGCAATGTGCCTCAATAATAGGTTCTTATTATTAATTTTATTATTCCAGGTGCGAACAATCCTGAACAGTTGTTAAAGGAATAAGGAGATCCACTCCTGGTGCAGAACAGTTTGATCTCTGTTGTTAGTTCTAAGCAATTTTCCTCAGAATGATCCAAACATTGAATTTTAATGAAATAAGCAACTGTTGCAAATAGAAAGATAGAGGTCTCTTGAATGTGTGTTTTGGAGAAAACAGCATCTTAAACTTGAATAAGCCATAAGGCATGGAAGCCTTTGACCCAAATGACCCATCTCACCTGTAAAGCCATTGAGATGCAGAATTCCATATCTTGTGCTTCTTGAGAGAAGAGGTGGCTAAATCTGGAAGTAGAGGCTCCGGCATTGGAAACTATGATTAGCCAAAGAATATTAAAAAATGATCAACAACTCCAAACTCCTTATTGGCAACCACCCTAGACTAGAGGAAAAGCAAATGTATGTGTTACTGCTGAGCTCATGTGTTGCCCAAACACATGCCTCCTGCATCTTGTCTCTTACGATGTGTACTTTGGGCTATCACCACCCTGGAGAAACTGTATACTTTCTTGACCATATATCTAACCTTACCTCTCTCTTAACTTTACTTTATTTTCCAAGAAATTTGTTACACTTAGCTCTTTTTCTCCTATTGAAATTATTTTTTGTTTCTTTTTTTTATTATGAGAACAAAGATTCAAAGAAAGAGGACAAGGTAAAGTTATAGTGGGAAGACAATCACCCATAAACAGAATTCTCAGAAATCCCCTTGCTGATACCTTAATTTTGAACTTTCAGCCAAAGAACATTAAGAAAAATAAAACAAAACACATGCACAATTACTTTGTCCCTCAAGTCCCCAGATTGTAGTACATTATAACATTTCTTAGTAGTACACAAAGCAATCTAAAGCCACAAAATTTATGTAACTCCTTTAACATTGAAGGCATAGTATTTTTTTACAGTTCCATGCACATGCATATTAATTTAAGTTATCCTCAAAAGTTCATGTGTTTTTTTTTTAAGGATTAGAGTCAAAGGAGCACAGCAAAAACAGTTTTAGAGTGGCAATTGTTGTTTGCTAGGCCCAACAAAATATGAGGGACATGGAAAGGAAAAAGCCTTGGCCTAAATACAAGGACACCTTACCCCTGAAGTTTTCTGGCATAAGACCAACTCTAGGCTCCAGGCATACTGGGTTGACCAACCCAAGTCATTGTCTGCAGTGCTATTACACTTTTATTTTCACACAGTCGCTCTTGTTGGTGTCAGGTTTCTGTAGTTAAAGATCCTGGAATCTGTGCATATCCTACATGGAAGTCAGGATGATGTGGAGCGTCCTCTAGTTTCACTTCATGATTAGAGGGTAATGCAGAGAGCCCTGTCCTGAAAGTAGGTCGTTTTTGTTGTTAAGTTTTCTCGGTGTTAAGTGTAGTCTCTTTTGAGTAGGTTGATGTCAGAGCAGCAGTAGGTTTGAAATTATTTTTTTGCAAGAATTCGGCTACAGACCCTATTGGCCTGGGTAAGGTGTAGGACTGACTTTGCTTTCCTGAAAAGAACAATTCCTCACTCCAGCCTGAGTCCATGGCTCTCTGAGAAATCAGGTGGTAGGGATCATTCCCACACCATGCATGAGAAGTGGATATCAGCTGCCGCTTGACAGCTAACTTGTGGGGCTGGTGGGATGTGAAGTTCATGCTGTACCATATTGGCACTTATTGTAGACTTGTAGTCTCAAGATTTCCCAGCCACTTTCTGGGTTGACAGAGTTGAACAGAGAGATAATGACTGATTGCCTTCTTGAACCTATCTCTCTTCTCTTTACCTTACATAAGTCATCTGGGGACCAGCACTATAGTATCTCAAGAAATAGAGGGGAAAACTGGAATCAAATTTATTGAGGGCCAGTTCTGTGTCCAGTACAGTGACTTTATCCCTTATGCCCCCACTCCCACAGCTGATTATTTGTTGATATTGATAAGGTTTGGGGCGAAAAATAGTGGGCAGGGCACTTTCCTTGACACTGCCATACTAGATTCTGTCTCTAGCACCACATGTAGTCACCTGTGTCCCACCAAGTGTGTGATCTCTGAGTACCGAGCCAGGAATAATCTCTGAGCAGCACCAAAACCAAAGTCAATAGAGGGTTATCAGGTTCAGAAAGGTTTGGTAAAGTTGACCCTATTAATCCATGAAAGAGGAGTAGATTTGGGTGTCGTGTCAAGCTTTTGGGTCCAAGACTAAGCTCCTTTCTTAGCGCACCCAGTCATAGTCTCAAAAATACAGAGGAAAAATCTTGAATGACACTTTCATAGTAGATTCATAATAGACTAAAAGTGAAACCCAGATGTTTGCAGGTGTTAGTGTCAAGGTCCTACATAACCCTGGCTACCTCTCCTGGGAACTGACCTAGTGGGCTGCCCTTCTGTTCCTGTGGTTTTTGTAGAGTGTCCAGCTTTGCCAACTCAAGCCTAAAAAACAGTCTGCCCTTTGCTTAATCTCTTAGATTTCTCTTGACAGAACAACTTGTTCTCCTTCCCTCCTGGTGAGATAGGTGATGCTGAACACACACTGAACTATTTTTTTCCCCATTCAGAATGCAGTGATGTTGCTGAAAGTCAGATGCTGGTCTCTGAAGGGTGACTGTGGGCACATGAATCTGCTGGGACACTGAGTAGTGAAGTGACACCTAAAAAGAGTTATGATTCTTTCAACTTCACCCAATCCAATGGATCATAAATGCTGGGATTGGAATCTGGGACCACCAGAAACTTTAGGTAGCCTGGACATTGCCCAGGAATAGATGCTTATGGCAGAACTTTTGGAATGCATAAAAAACACAATATTAAAGTACATGTGCAAAAGGGAGTGCTTACAAAGGCTAACTAAGAAAGAACATTTGCTGTGTAAGGCTTTGCACAGTTGGTTGTAGAATTAAGACAACTCAACCAAAAAACGGTAACGAATTCCAGATCAAAGATGAAGAACAGTGAGCACCCTGAAACCTGGAGTGGTCCCCAGGTCCTAGACATACTGAGATGTAAACGAGAGAAATGCCCATGAAATCTGGCAAAAAGGGAGACCTGGGGAAAAGTGCTTGAATGCTGCTCATCTGCCACCTTCCATTACCTGCAGGCACCTTCCCTTGGTTGAGTGTAATAGAAGCCAGAGGGAAAGAAAGACTACTTAAGTTGTCTCTTAAGGTCATATTCAATGGAGAGAGGTGGAGAATGGATTTGGAGGAGGTAAAAAGAGATGACTTTTTTAAATATCCTACAAATGAGAACATTGTATGTCTGAAACTCAATTAAAATTTTAAAAGAAAATGAAAGTAAGAGAGATGATGCACACAGGTATAAACAAAGAAATAAGCAACAGTAAAATTCTCCCAAATCAGTTCATGATTCCAGCATGTGCAATTTGAATGCCAACTGAAGTCCTGGTGATTTCACTGGCTTCTTCTGCTCTTTGTGTATCTTTGCCATGCTGTAGATCTAGTGTCCAAACGGTGCCAACTCTTCTCAAGGAGACGAACACTCATAGCGAGTGTATTTTTATTGTGAAGACATCTGCACCTTTCTGCCAGCCAAAAATAACATATGGAAACATTTCCCACATTTTCACCAGGGGGCACTCACTCCTTTCCCATGGATGGCTAGAAATGTTTTTTGGGAAGTATTTGTTGGCCAAAATAGAATCTTTTTTGTAGCCACAGTAAATGTTGGAATCATCTCTGTCCTGAAGTAATTTCTGGCCAGACCATGTTTCTGTTTAAAAATGCTAGGACTGGATTCAATGTGTGTCTACTTGTTAATTGTTTGGAATCCAACTTGTATGTTCCATTTAGAGAATGCCTTGTGTCTAAAATGAGTAAAACCAAGATAATTTTAAAAAGATAACCCTGCTTGGGCTGGAGCCATAGTATAGTGGATAGGGTGCTTGTCTTGTATATGAATTATCTGGGTTTGATCCCTGGCACCCCATATGGTTCCCAAGCACTGCCAACTGTGATTAATGAGCACAAGGTCAGGAGTGATCCCTGATCACTGCTAGATATGGTTCTAAAACAAGACAAAATAAATACAATTATTTGAAGAAAAAGAAGATAACCATCACTCAATCTGTAGGTGTGCTTTTTAGAGCTGAAACTAACAAGTCAAAGTAGGTAAAGTAGCCAATTCTTGCTTTGGGGTCTGCTTTGTTTCCCACCTCCATGATTCAACCTGATGGATAAATGGAGGTTCCTAGAGGAAACACATTTTCTTCAGTATAAACTCTCCCAAATGGAAAGGCATTTGTTTGGTCTCATATCAATCCTACTTAGCTATTAGGTGTGAAAATGACATACTTTCAGCCAAAGGAACCATGCTGATGCTTGAGTAATAAAGCAATGTATAGGGAGTGGGTGGGAAACCTTAGACATATTTATAAGATTGTGTTTAAAATGATAAAAATATAGATCTCTGTCTGATTCTTTTGACATGAGCATTATGTTATAACTCCAGAGAAACATAAAGATATATTAAAATAGGCAGAATGAACAATGATAGAAAAATGCTCATCTATAACCCAATAGGAATCTTGTCATCGGTACTGTTTGGTTTATTGCTAAATTTATCAATCAAAGGGAAAGATTAAAGTTGGTTTGTTTTGATAACAAAGCTTATCTTTAAGCCTGTATTGTATGATGAATAAAAGCAATATTTTGGCATAAAACCAATCTGAATGTTAATTCTGGGCCCACCATTTTTTATCTCTGTAAACTTGCTAAAGTTATTTAACTCCTTTAGTCTTAATTTTCTGATTTGTAAAATGGGACAAATTATGGCCTCTATTTAATAAGGTTAATGCCAAAAATAAGAATATAGTACTAAATATCTGGCATATAAAAATAATGCTCAATGGATATGGTCACTTTTTTTGTTCTGGGTCACATCCAGAGGTTATCAGGGCTCTATGACTCAGGGATCACTCCTGAAATGTTTTGGGAGGTCATATAAATTTTAGTGATTGAATCTAGGTTGGCCATGTGCAAGGTAAGTGATCTATCTGTTATTCAATCTTCCCAAGGATATTATAATTTTTAAAAGTAGGAAAATATTACATTCAAATTCAGAGGTAATACAGAAAAAACCATTATATGGGTTGACATAATTCACTGCTAGATTTATTTTTCCTCAATTAACTTCATTAGACAGTTATGGTAATGCTAATTAGTTATTTTAAAAAATAACAGCCGTTTGAGTGAATTTACTGTCATAAAACATAGGATCTTATAGTTGGGAGGACTAACAGTTTAATGTCTTCCAAATTTCTTTTATGATGAAGGGAATTCTGTGGAAGATAAGCTCTGTTAGAGAGTACATGCCATGCACATGCATCTATATGTGAGGCCTTGGGCTTCATTCCCAGCAGAATAAAATTTAATTAATATAGTCCTAGGGATGTAGCTCATCTCAAATGTGCCATAAGTTCGGTCCTTGGTGTTACAACAAAGTGTGCTATTTCCAACACAGCACAGCCAGGTATGTATTAATACTGCAAACTTAATATTGTGACACTTTATGTACTCTGTAATCAAAGTGTGTGCAAATCACCACCAAGTAATTATGACCCAAGGTCATTCAGCAACTACAAGAACAAATAGTAAGAAAACATTAGTGTAATAAAAATAAAAATAATCCTTTTAAGAACTTTTAAAGAAATGATGATTTGTGTGGATGAATAATTGCAGTTTCTTGTTAATAACAAATTTAAATTCCTGAGAACCAGAACAATAGGATGTTTGCCTTGCATGCAGCTGACCCTGGCACTCCATATGGTCCTCCAAGCCTGCCAGCAGGGATCCCTGAACACAAGCCAGCAGTAAGCTTTGAGCAGAACTGAATGTGGCTCTTCATCATCAACAACAAAATTATATGTGACCTCTTTTAAAAAAAAGAGGGAGAGTTATTCTAGTTTATTTTCAGTGATTTTTGTAGACTTTCTTGATCACTGTGAATTATAAAGTTACAAAGATATCTATGATGGAGTTTCCATTGTTCCAACACCAATTCCTTTATCAGTGGTGTCCATCCTTCAATATCCCCAGTTTTCCTTTCACCTCCCCTTTGCTTTCACTTTCCTCCATCCTCTGTTATCCTAGTGTTCCCTCTCCTAACTTATTCTCGCGACCCTAGTTCCTGCTCATGCTTCAGTGACAAACTTCCTAGTGAGGACCAGTTCTCCTGCTCTTCATTTCTATTGCTCTTGAACATTTGATCTTCTCCTACAAAGTTTCTTTTTTTTTT
>PVKC010013718.1:0-22744 GCA_004027635.1 Crocidura indochinensis | reverse complement strand
CTGCTTTCACCTGCTTGGAGAGTGCATTTTCCTCCTTGAATATGCTTGTAGTCTCAATGTCCTGCAGTGTTTTGCCTACGTGTTGTTCTATGTATTTTATGGTTTCAGGTCTGATATCAAGGTCTTTCATCCATTTGGATTTCATCTTCGTACATGATGTTAGCTGGGGGTCTAAGTTCAACTTTTTGCAAGTGGCTCGTCAGTTGCGCCAACACCACTTGTTGAAGAGGCTTTCTTTGCTCCATTTAGGATTTCTTGCTCCTTAATCAAAAACTAGGTGATAGTATGTCTGGGGAACACTTTCTGAGTATTCAAGCCTATTCCACTGATCTGAGGGCCTGTCCTTAAGCCAATACCATGCTGTTTTGATCACGATTGCTTTGTAGTAAAGTTTGAAATTGGGGAAAGTAATTCATCCCATGTTCTTTTTCCCAATGATTGCTTTCGCTATTCTAGGGTGCTTATTGTTCCAAATGAACTTCAAAAGTGCCTGATCCACTTCTTTGAAGAATGTCATGGGTATCTTTAGAGGGATCATATTAAATCTGTATAATGCCTTGGGTAGTATTGCCATTTTGATGATGTTAATCCTGCCAATCCATGAGCAGGGTATGTGTTTCCATTTCTGCGTATCCTCTCTTATTTCCTGGGGCAGAGTTTTGTAGTTTTCTTTGTATAGGTCCTTCACATTTTTAGTCAAGTTGATTCCAAGATATTTGAGTTTGTGTGGCACTATTGTGAATGGAGTTGTTTTCTTGATGTCCATTTCTTTCTTATTACTATTGGTGTATAGAAAGGCCATTGATTTCTGTGTGTTGATTTTGTAGCCTGCCACCTTGCTATATGATTCTATTGTTTCTAGGAGCTTTTTGGTAGAGTCTTTAGAGTTTTCTAAGTAGAGTATCATATCATCTGCAAAAAGTGAGAGCTTGACTTCTTCCTTTCCTATCTGGATTCCCTTGATATCTTTCTCTTGCCTAATTGCTATAGCGAGTATTTCCAGTGCTATGTTGAATAGGAGTGGTGAGAGAAGACAGCCTTGTCTTGTGCCAGAATTTAGGGGGAAGGCATTTAGTTTTTCCCCATTGAGGATAATATTTGCCATTGGCTTGTGGTAGATGGCCTTAACTATATTGAGAAAGGTTCCTTCCATTCCCATCTTGCTGAGAGTTTTGATTAAGAATGGGTGTTGAACCTTATCAAATGCTTTCTCTGCATCTATTGATATGATCATGTGATTTTTCTTTTTCTTTTTGTTGATGTTGTGTATTATGTTGATACATTTACGAATGTTAAACCAGCCTTGCATTCCTGGGATGAAACCTACTTGATCATAGTGGATGATCTTTTTAATGAGGCATTGAATAATACTGAGTTTTATCCTTCTAAACTGACTTTATTAATGTATTACTTATATATTGTGTTTATTAACTATTCCATCTTAAGATTCTTGTGAACATTAAAATTTTTTAAGCTAGAAATACTTCAAAACATTTTTCATGTCTTTAACAAAGTTGTGATAATTGATCATGTGAAAATCTTAAGAGATATTACTGATATCTCAATTTTAATATGTCTAATATACACAATCATAATATACCTATACCACTTAGTTTTATATATATTCACATTCCTTATTTTATCCAAATTACCGTTACTATCTTAACAAGGCTACTTATGAAATTCCTCATATTTTTCTTCACCCCCTCACTTAATCCTAAACATTGTTTCCAATCAATATAAATTATTTAAACAAAAAACAAAGTGACATTCATTATTGACATTCATTCTCAATTGAGATCTTGTCATTCTTTATTTAAGATTCTTTTTTATTTTTGGTGTTTGGGTCACACTCGACAGTGCTCAGGGGTTACTCCTGGCAGGCTCAGGAGACCATATGAGATGTTGGGGTCAAACCAATGAGCTTTTGCCTGAAAGGCAAATGCCTTACCTCCATGCTATATCTCCGGCCCCCATTCTTTATTTAAATAAAATATTTCAGTGAATTGTTTTTCACCTTATACTGAAGACACTTTCTTATTTCTCCAAATTTATTTTATTGTTTTCTAGAAATACTTCTCAATCAACTATGACTTACGTGATATTCCTTAAACATATACAACCTTTTTTCTACTTAAACCTCTTTGCTTTGATATGCTTTCAACATGAAAGATCTTCCTACAAATCTCTCTAACAGTTTATTTTTTTAGTTTGAGCTCATTATAAGTATTAATTTTCCAGCAATTCTTTCTAATAAAATTTATATTTTATTACTATTTAAATTATTTTCAATATTTATTTATTTTATTTATTATATTTATATTATACTCATTTATTTGTTTTATATATTATTTATTGCATTTATTTATTATTTTAAATTACTATTCTGACTGCCTAGAATTTTTTGAAAACTTTTTTGGGTGCCAAAATTTCTAGTTATGTTTTCTAAATTTCGGCATAGAAATCAGAACACTTACTTTTCTCAACATTCTTGATATTGAAAGATTAACTATTCTCACATAAATTTGTTTCAAATGAACTCAAGAGGAGTCAGAGAGGTTGTGCAGTGGGAGGGTATTTTCCCTAAACGCAGCTGACCTAGGACAGACTGCGGTTGAATCCCCTGGTGTCCCATATGGTTCTCCAAGACAGGATCGATTTCTGAGTGCAGAGCCAGGAGTAACCCCTGAGCGTCACTGGGTAGGGCTCCCCCAAACAAAAATAAATGAATAAATAAATATATAAATAAATAAAATGTGCCCACGACACAGTTTGGAGATTACAGACTGCCACCAACTCCCTTCTCAAGGTGCCAATTATTATATACTGAATATCTCAAACAGTGACCTCTGTGAACTACTGGGTGTGATCCAACAACCCCTATCACCCAAAGATATTGCTTATGTTTTATAAGACTAATGTTTGTCCTCTTAAGCACTATTTTTACTATACTACAGAAAATGCCAGGTTATTTGTTGGTATACTATTTAAACTTCTTTGCTGTAAATTGAGTCAAGTGATTACATTATGGCAAATGACCTGGAGGAAGAAATTCTTAAAAGGAAAAAAAAAACTTTCTTTTCAGGTTCCTCAAAACTGGTAGACTTGATAATGGAATTCCGTACCAAAAGAACATAGAAAAGAATAAAAAGAAAATGTTCTTCTGAATCATGAAGTTCTAGCATCAGCCTAAACTGTTGATGCTTAGACTACTATGAATGTAGAAAACGATTTTTCCTAAGATTTTATGATTGCATTTTTAGTGCAGTAACTAGTATGTCTATCAAATTTAATATTTTAGATTAAGAATAAGCTAGTTGATAATTAAAAGCTCCTCTTTAGATTTATTGTATGTATTAATTACTTGGGTTTTCTTTTTCTTTTTTTAATTACATATTTGTTGCCAAAATTCTGATATTATTTTATACTAAAAAGGCTTTTGTACCACATCCACCATAAGAGTGTCAATATATTTTATATTCATCTCTAAGGAATTGTGTTATTTTTCTCCCCATATATCCCAGTGCTTATAAAACACAGTTGCATTAAAATTGCATTTTCAAGGTTCTTTCCCTCTCTTTGGTCATTGTTTGTTCCAGCATTTTTTTATTCTTTATGCTCCAAATATTAGTGAGATCATCCAATGTTTATCCTCCTGATTTATCTCACTTAGTGGTTAGCATTATGTGCTGTCCAGTTCCATCCATATTGCTAAAAATGTAAATATATTATCCTTTATTAATTAGTTTTCCATTGTGTTTAATACTACCCACTCCTCTATTGTGGGATACATGTGCTGATTTTATATGTGAACACTGTAAATAGTGCTTCAGTGAACATAAGTGAGCAAATATTTCTTTGAATTAGTGTGCTCTTGATAAAAATACCAAAAAACAGAATATTGGATTATATATTTGTCCTAATTTGAGACCACACCTAAAATTTCTCAAGATTGATATTTTACTGTGCACTCAAATAATTTCTCCTGGCAGGTTCCTGGTGCCTAGGAGCAAACGTAGCGTGGCTATTTGCAAGGTATGTGACTTTCCCACTTTATAATTTCTCCAGTTAGTTGACTATAAATTGAAGCTTCCTAGTTTTGTATAGAAACTAAAACGTGACATTTCTACCAACTCCAGAATGAGGGTTGTGTTCACTATATTCTCACCAATCGTAATTTTTTTCTAGATTCTTTTTCATAAAGCCCATTTTTACGTATATAAAGTGTAATACCATTGACAGTTTGAATTATATTCACTAGTAATCATTGATGCTGAAGACTTCTTTATTTTCCCATTAGACATCATATTACTGCCCTGGAAAAATATCTATTTACATTCTCTTTTTATTTCTTTTACAGGATTGCATTCTTGTCATTTTTGAGTTTGGGACATGCTTAATAAATATTGGATAATAGCTTTTTTTTGGTATATAATCTGAATATTTTCTCCATTCTTTATAATGTTTTTTTTATTTTAAGTACCTTTTCTTTCACAGAGAAGAACTTTTAAATTTTATGCAGTCCATTTGTATATTTACCCCTATTTTCTTTGCCAATGGCATTGGACTTCTATAGTTCATAACATGAATTGTCTGTTTATGCATTTTCTCAGTTTACTGTAAAGTTTATGTATAATATTTTGGACTTTAATCTATTTTAATTAACAAATAGTGAATAGTAAAATGATTAAGATTCAGCTTTTTGCAAGTGACAAAGCAGTATTTTAAGGACTCTTTGTTGAAGCTTTTTAGTAGAAGATATATTTTTGTGTATTAGCTATCCATACATATGTGGGTATATTCCTAGACACTCAATTCTATTTCATTGGTCTGTGAATCTGTCTTTATTACACTACCACAATGTTCTATAGCCATAGTTTTATATTATCAATATAATATGATGTGTTAATCTTGTTCTTATATTTTGTGACAATACGGGAAGTTTTATTTCTCCACACATTTTAAGAATATTTCTCTCAGATCTCTGAAAATGTCATGGATATTTTGATGGAACAATTTGGGGGGAGGATTTGTGTCATACCTTTCAGTGTTCAGGGTTTACTTCTGGATCTGCACTAAGAAATCCTATCCACTATGCTGTCACTCCAGTCTCAATAGAATTACATTTAATCTGTATATTATTTTAGTTAGGGTGGCCACTTTAATTATGTTGATATTTGCAGTCCATAAACAATGAATGTTGGCTTTTCCTATTTACATATTTTTTCTAGTTTAATTTAATGTCTTTTATAAATTATCACCATGTATGTTAATTACCAGGCATTTTTTCCTGACAAAATTGTGAATAAATTTTTCACCATGTCTATTAGGATTTATACAAGAATGCATGTAGGGCCAAGATATAAAAATAATTCATGAGACCGGAGAGATAGCATGGAGGTAAAGCATTTCCCTTGCATGCAGAAGGTCGGTGGTTCAAATTCAGGCATCTCATATGGTCCCCTGAGCCTGCCAGGAGTGATTTCTGAGCAAAGAGCCAGGAGTAACCTCTGAGCACTGCCGGGTATGACCCAAAAACCAAAATAAATAAATAAATAAATAAATAAATAAATTCATGCAATACGTTCATCAATAGCATGAAAACTAATATAGCATGATTAATCATTTGAGTAGATATGGATATTTATAAGATCTATCATTAACTTATTAAAATAAAAATTCCTTATAAAGCATAGAAAAAAGTTATCACAATTTAGGGTACTTATCTCAATATAGTAAAGGCCAAATATCATACATCCATATTGATATTATACCTAAGAGCAATTCAACTGAAAACCCACAATATCTGCCAGAATACAAAGATGAAAACCATATTATTCACCAAAGTATTGGCAGTCCTTGCCAGAGAAATTAGGAAATCAGAAATTTAAATTGGAAAGTTGCAACTAATTTCAGAAGATGCACAATATTTCAGAGAAATCTCTTGAAAACTCTGTTAGAACACTTCAGTAACAATAACCCATGCAGTAAAGTAATATGCTACAAATTAATGCATTTTATACATAAATAATGAGTTAGAATATTAAGAATTTTATTTAATTCTACATTCAATTGTGTTCCAAATAATGTTACACCTGGGAATGCATTTTTAAGACAGCACTTTGTTTAATAATGTGTACAGTATCCAAGAGGTTGTACTTATAATTTTTAAATATTTTTTCATATTCTGAAAGTTTATCTTCAGCCTAGAATTCTATCTTCCAAATATCCTGAATGACCCAGCATAATGTTCTTATTTATTCAAACAAATGTAGTCACTATAATATTCAATATATGCTCAATACTGCCTTTAAAATAAACATTTTCAGTATATTCTACATTTTTCTAATATGTTGCTTTGGAGAGTAACTGCCTTTGCTTAACTATTAAATGAATATAAATTTCACAGACTATAAACTAAACTGTTTTTGAAAGGTAACTTTTTCAGTGATTGCTACTTAGTTTATCTCTCCAGTATAATTGTACTAAGGACAGATTATTTCAATTTAGTGAAGGGGAACTCAAATCATCCCTAAGGCTTATTTAGTTTAGTGAAGATTGCCCTCCTTATTTCTCCCTATTGTTCTATTACTATCATTGGGAGTTTATAGAAAGGAACAGTAAACAGTATATTGTTCTAGGAGTGAGTAAAACTACCCTACCCTGTCAAGGTAAAGAAAAATGTGATTTCTACCCAATCCAAATATTAATTAACTGATATTTTATTTTCTTCCTATATTTATTTTAACGGGTATAGCTACTTTTGTTTACTTCATGATTCAAATTTAATTTTATTTCTTCATTTTTATCTTTAGATTGTTCATACCAAGTTGAAATATAAATTTTACTGTAAACTGTAAAATTTGTATTTGATAATTTAGTATTATATAAATGCAATCTTTTTCAGATTCTATCCTTTATCACACTTTGAAAATATTACTTTCAAAATGAAATTTATTTTCTTTTAACATTTATTTCTATGACCAACTTACTAGAAAAATTCTAGAGTAAGTAAACCTAATCAACAGATAGGAAAGGAGAAACATGTACCATGGTGAAGAGGGAAGAACAGGGGTATCAATCAGGTTAATTGCAACTCGTCATTTTAAAATATCAACATGAAGAATAGCAAGTAAAATAAATAGTGGAAATATCTAAGGTTGCATATAAGAACATTTTTAGAGAAGGCATAGAAGACTGATAATTTTTATTATTTCCTTGCACATAGGCAGAAGTATAAAATTATTGGTTCTTGCCCATATTACCTATAAACAGAAACCCAAAGGAACCAAGAACTTATTGGTTGGTTATAAAATCCTGAAGACAAAGAGTGCAACACCAGCCATAGAGCATTGTGCAGCAATAGGAAAACAAAGGGCACCAATAAGAAAACAGAACAATAGGAAAACAAAGGTCAACAATAGGAAACACATCTTATAGAGTATGTGTAATACCAGGCACTGGAGAAAAAATAATAAAATGACAAGAGTTGAGTTCTTCATGGGAAAGATTTGCAATAGGTAGAATAAATGACATCATACAAAAATATAAAATAGAGAATGAGCATAAGAAAGGCCAGAACTATATTTTAAACTATAACATACTCATATTTAAGATAATAAACATTTAGAGTTCTGTTTAATTAAAAAATTCAAGGACTTACATACATATTGGAACAAAAATGTTGAGAATAAAACTGGCTTATTCCTCATCAGACATTTACTCCAATTTAGCTTTTTGATATTTAATTTATGAATTTTATTCAACCTTCAATTGCATAAATATAAACTATAAATTCCTAGTGTTGGTGGTGAGGCTTTTCCCGGCACAACACAATGCCTGTAGTCCCTTTAGCTCGTAGATCTAAAGGCACAGAATAAAGACATAACGACATAGAAATAATCACAATCAGTCAGAGTTTCGTTGGAGTCAGCTCAGTTTATTCCAGTTCCCCATGTGCCTAACTCAGCTCTTTCATCCAGGAGCTCTATCCTCTCTCTCTCTCTCTCTCTCTCTCTCTCTCTCTCTCTCTCTCTCATTTCTTACTTTTTTTCCCCTCCCTTTAGGCAACACTTTTATTCCCAAACTCAGACCCCTCTAAGAATTGGGTGGATCTGACTATCCAGATGATATTAACATATGGAACTGGAGAAGGGGTAAAATTTTGCTTTCTTTCTCTTAAAGAAACAAAAAGTTTTAAAAAGTTACAAAGCTTTTGTTTACCTTTTCTCCGCAAAGGTATATATACTATAATATAACCCAAAGCATTAAAATTAAAGTGTACTTAATTCCTCTCAAAATATTAGTCTTTTCCATATCTTATACCTATCACAAAATTTATTCTTAGACTTCTCTGAGCATAAACATTAGAATTTTTCTTCAGAAACACTTAGTGTTTGAAATTTTTAGCATTATTACACAAATCAATGTTAATAAGTCTAGAACATCCTAATTCCTTTCCATAACCTTCTTTAAAGCAAATCACAAGAACATTTTTTGCAGATAATTCCGTTTGAAATTAGGCTGCTATATAAGATACATAATAAAACATCAGAGCAATTGGGAAACATTAACCAGCAAGACAATGACAGGTGCAAATGGGGTCAAGAAATAAACCTGGACCAAACTTAAGATGCAGGAAGGACTTAAAAACAGTTTTTCTTTAGTGAGCTTCTCTGGGTTTCTTCATTTCCACCTTCTTCATCTTCTTTTTCTTCATCATCATGATGTCCGGACGCTGGAAAACTAGAGCCAGCTCCCCAGGGTGTGCAGGATGGCCACAAGGCTTTAGCTCTGCAGAACCCTAGGTCATCGGTGTGGAGTCCCAGGGTGGTACTGCCACAGCTTCTTGTGGCAGCCGATGTTGAAGTGCAGCTCTCTGCTGACAATGCGATGCATCTGGGAGCTTAGAGCAGCTGAGATCTTTGGGTCTGAATCTGGATTGGGAGATGCAGTTCCTCTTCCAATGCAGCTTTCTATTTTGCTTTTTTCCTATCAGTGAACTCTATAACTTTCTACAAATTGGGAGGCCATGGTCCTCAATAAAATGCAACTCTGGTAGAAGAAAAGTCAGGAGCCAAGGTCTCATGGGGAGGTGCTCCAAGTTTTATGCTCTCTCCCCTTCACTGCCTGCTCTGTTGCCTGAAGGGGTCTCCGCCATGTTCAGATCAGGTGCCACATGCTCCATTTTCCGTACAGTTTAAAAAAGCTGTGACTAACCACCATAAGTTCAAAGCACTCACCATCGTTGTGGTCTGCTTGGATCCTTAGGTCCTTTCCCAAAACTGGCCACCAGTTGTTATGTTGATATAAAATATAAAGTCTTAGTGTTGGGGATGAGGCATTTTTCAGCATGGAACCTGTATCCCACAGGATAATGGCATAGAACTAATAATCACAAGTAGTCAGTAAAAGTATCATTGGAGTCAGCTCACTTATTTCCAATGTCCTATCTGCCATGTGCATACTTTGCATCATGTGTGCCTAACTCATTTCTTTGTCCCAGAACATCTCTCTTTCTCTTCCGTCCTGCTCTTTCCTTTTCTCCTTTCCCCAGGCACACCTTTATTCCCAACCTCAGATCCCTCCCAAGTGTTGGTGGGTCTGACCATTCAGGTGATATTAACATGTGGAATTGAGAGAGGGATAATATCCCTCCATTATATCCATTAGGGATATAAAGCAGTGCATTGACTTATTTGTTCAAAGAACTCTATTTTAGCATGTTCACTTCATATACATATATATATTTGTAAAAAATATCAACATAATCAAGTTATTTGCCTTTAAATAGAATGCATTTTCCTGTTGTTGAGACTCACCGCCTAGAAACATATATATAAATATAAAATATATAAATATATAAACATATATATCTAGTAATTGACACAGCATAGATCAATTTTTATTCATCTATATAAAGTTATATAAAAGTTTGCGGAGAGACTTTAATTTCTTTCTTCTCTGACTATATGTAATAAAGAAATAAAATCAAATTTTTGTGCATTTACTTTGTAATCAGCCACTTTGCTCTATTGATTTGTTCATATGAGCTTTTTGTGGACTCTGTAGTGTCTTCAATGTATATCACCATGTCATCTGTTCATAGAGATACTTTGGATATTTGGATCCTTTTGATTCCCTTCTCTTGCCAAACTTCTAATATGATGTTGAATATGGTAAGACATTGGAAATCCTTGCTTAGTGTATGATCTCATTGAGAATGCTTCCAGTTTTTCATCATTAAGAATATAAGCTATGTGTTTTTTATAGATAGCTGTTACTATCTGGAGAAAAGGTCCTTTCCACCCCTATTTTGTTGAAAAACTTAATCATGCCTTGGTGTTTGATTTTGTCAGGTTTCTCTTCATAAATTGTTATGATCCAATGATTATTTATTTTTCTTTTATTGATTTGGTGTATGATGTTAATTTAATTGATATGTGAATATTGAACCATTCTTGCATCCCTAGGATGAAACTCACTTGATTCTGATGTATAATTTTTGTCATGTTATTGGATTTTGTTTGTTAATACTTTGTTGAGGATTTTTGCATCAAGGTTCATCATGGAAATGTTTCTGTAATTTCTCTTTTGATAGGATCACTATCAGCTTTGGATAGCAGCATAAATGATATAGAAGCTGTTAGAGAGGATTCTGTCTCTTCAATATTTTGAACTAATTTAAGGGTCAATGGCAATATATTATCTGAATATTTTTATAAGACTCACTTGTAAAACCATCTTGCCTAAACTTTAATTCATGGGGAGATTCTTACTATTTCTAGTTCCTGCTTGTGATTGGCCTATTTAGACTATTTAGCCCCTCCTAATTCTAGCAGTCAATTATAAAGTATGATAGAATTAGTTGATGAACAAACACATTTTGAGAATCATTCCTTTTATGATTAGGAAGTAATTACTGAATATGAAGCAAACATGACATGCAATAATTCTTAACAAATTATTCCATATGAACAACACCTTGTACAGGAAAGATTCAAATATATGTTTTTGAATAAAAATTGATGCATTTGTATTACATAATAATATAAACAATATATTAATCATTATTTAGAAAACTAATTACAATGTATTTTTAAAAAATAAAGAGGTTCTGCTTGTTATCTATTTTTTGCCTTGCTTCGAAGAATACTATTTTGACAGTAAGTGGGGTACGTGCACTGCTTTCCTGTATTCACAATGTGGTTATAAAGAAATATATATGTAACTGAATAGTTTATGTTCATGATTTGTTTTCCTGATATAACTATCCTCACCACCTTTTCCAGTGATTCAACTGTTTTTTCTACTAACTCAGTTATGAAGATGTATTAGAAACAGAATGCCTTTATTCTCTCCATGTTCTTCTACTTGACTGTAGTTGTCTTTGCAAACATACTGTGCATCTCTGATTTTTGCTGTTCTGTCTGTGAAAAGGATACTGAACCAGTATCAAGCTGCTATACAGGTCAGAACATTTCTTTATCTTTTTCTTTAGTTTCTCTTTCTAATACTGCATAAACAGTTTTTGTGTTTGTACTTTTCTTCCTCTCTGTCACTTTTTCTTTCTATTTCTGCTTTTTCTCCTATCTTCCACTTATTTTCTTTCTATATTTTCTATCTTTCTCTTTCTTTTTCTTTATTTATCACTGTGAATTGCAGAGTTCTCAAGTTCTTTATTATTTTAGACATAGAATGCTTGAATACTTACCCATCACCAGTGTTCACTTTATTCCACCGATGACCTTAGTTCCCTTAGGTCTCCTTAACCCCTAGCCTGCCTTTTAGGCAGAAACTTTATTTTCTATTTTAGTTTTAGGCACTGTTTATAATACTGTTATAGAGAGGGTATGAAACATAACACTTTACTATCTTTCAGCACGAGGTTATTATCTAAAGGAACCACTTCATCATATCAACCTTATAGTTATTCCTTCTCTGAGATATATCCCTATCATTAGTTTGGCAGGCTTCCTACTAAGGACCAATTCTTTTGCCCTTCTTTTCCATTGTTTAAGGCATTCATTATTCCCTGTTTATTTATAATATTTATCTTCCTCAATTATCTTTACTATAAAAGGAATAATTTTAAATAGTGATTTTTCAAAATTGCTAAAAGTTATCATAAACTTTAGAGAGCAAAGAAACTATTGCGTTTATATACATTTTCATTGCCCGATGTGGAATTCCTTTTAACCAATTTAATGCAAACTTAATTACTTTTTCTGTCTGCTTTGTTGTTGTTGTTGTTGTTAATTCAATTTGTAAATCATCAAAGCTTATCTAAATATTTGTCATTTTATTCATCAATACTATTGAATTTTACTATGCACTTGGAAGTGTGATATGAATAATAACCTGAAATGAATAATTTCTCATAGAAAAATATAAGATACAGAAGTGGTGATTCAAATTGTTACTATCAACTTGTGATGCTTGATTCCTTCAAAATATAGATTTTCACTTACCATAAAATTACATCTCACAGAAATCCAAATAATTCACATCTAAGTTTGATAATAATTTTTGAAACATTTTTTAGTGTTTTAATAAATGATTTTCTCATAGGCTTATTGTGTATATGGCAACTTAGCAGTAAACATTATAACTTACAGTGAACATTTATACAGAAAATACACTACAACACTTTTATATGAGGTAATATTATATTATTTGTCTCAGGTTTCCATCAATATATGCAAATGTGCCTACGTGACACACTAAACACTTAAAATCAAAATGTACATCACCTTAAATATAATTAGCAGTTTAATTCATTTTATTTTTGCAAATATTGGTAAAGTGATAAGGAAATTATATATATATTAGACTCCTCTTAATTTGAGTATAATAAGTGACATAAATATATTTCAAATTTAGTGACAGAAGAATATGCAGAGAAGAAAATCAAGAACACGATTCTCTACTTAATCTTAAAAACACAATGTCATGGGGCTGGGCGGTGGTGCTGGAGGTAAGGTGCCTGCCTTGCCGGCACTAGCCTAGGATGGACCACTGTTCCATCCCCCGGTTTCTCATATGGTCCCCCAAGCCAGGAGCGAATTCTGAGCGCATAGCCAGGAGTAACCCATGAGCGTCACTGGGTGTGGCCAAAAACAAACAAACAAAAAAACCACGTCACATTAAGGGCTGGAGTCAACTTTTTCTAAACTGTTTTTAATGCTATGCATTTGGTTTCCTCTAATAAATTGGAATTATTGTTTTTTAATATTTTATTTAAACATCTTGATTACAAATATGATTGTGATTAGGTTTCAGTCATGTAAAGAACACCACCTTTCACCAGTGAATCATTCCCAACACCAATGTCCCAAATCTCCCTCCATCCCATCCCACCGCCACCTGTACTCCAGATAGGCTTTCCAGTTCCCTCATTCATTCACATGATTATGGTAGTTCTCTGTGTAGTTATTTCTATAACTGCACTAACCACTCTTTGTGGTGAGCTTCATGAAGTGAGCTGGAATTTTCAGCCCTCCTCTCATTGTCTCTGAGGACTGTTAGAAAAATGACTTTTATTTTTCTTAAAACCCATAGATGAGTGAGACTATTCTGTATCTCTCTCTCCCTCTGACATATTCAGTCAGCATGATAGATTCCATGTACATCCATGTATAGGAAAAAATTCATGACTTCAGCTCTCCTAACGGCTGCATAATATTCCATTTTTTATATGTACCACAGTTTCTTTAGCCATTTGTCTGTTGAAGGACATCCTGGTTGTTTCCAGAGCCTGGCCATTGTGAATAGTGCTGCAATAAATATGGGTGTGCGGAAGGGGTCTTTGTATTGTATTCTTGTGTTCTTAGGGTATATCCCTAGGAGTGGAATAGCTGGGTAGAATGGGAGCTCAATTTCTAGATTTTGGAGGAATCTCCATATCGCTTTCCATAGAGGTTGGACTACACGGCACTCCCACCAGCAGTGGATAAGAGTTCCGTTCTATCCATGTCCCTGCCAACATTGATTGTTCTCATTCTTTTTGATGTATGCCAATCTTTGTGGTGTGAGATGGTATCTCATCGTTGTTTTGATTTGCATCTCCCTGATTAGTGACGAGGAGCATTTCTCATGTGCCTTTTGACCATTTGTATTTCTTTTATATCAAAGTGTCCGTTCATTTCTTCTCCCCATTTTTTGATGGGAATAGATGTTTTTTTTTTCTTGTAAAGTTCTTTCAGTGCCTTGTATTTTTTGGATATTAGCACCTTATCTTATGGGTGTTGGGTGAATAGTTTCTCCCACTCAGTGGGTGACTCTTGTATCCTGGCCACTATTTCTTTTGAGGTGCAGAAGCTTCTCAGATTAATGTATTCCCATCTGTTTATCTTTGCTTCCATTTCTTTGGAAAGTGCAGTATCCTCCTTGAAGATGCAATGCCATGGAGTGTTTTGCCGACTTGTTGTTCTATATATTTTATGGTATCAGGTTTGACATCAAGGTCTTTAATCCATTTGGATTTTACCTTGTACATGATGTTAACTGGGGGTATATGTTTGTTTTTTTGCAACTGGTTAACCATTCCTCCCAGCACCACTTGTTGAAGAGGATTTCCTGCTCCACTTAGGATTTCTTGCTCCTTTGTCAAAAATTAGGTGATTGATTGTATATCTGGGGAGTATTGTCTGAGAACTCAAGTCTAATCCACTGATCAAAGGGTCTGTCTTTATTCCAATACCATGCTGTTTTGATAACTATTGCTTTGTAGTACAGTTTAAATTTGGTGAAAGTAATGCCTTCAACACTCCTTTTCCCTAGGAGTGCATTAGCTATTTGAGGGTATTTATTGTTCCAGATGAACTTCATAAATGTTTTATCCACTTCTTTGAAGAATGTCATGGGTATTTTTAGGGGATCACATTAAATCTATATACAGCTTTGAGGAGTATTGCCATTTTAATTATGTTAATCCTGCCAATTCATGAGCAGTGTATGTGTTTCCATTTCCATGTGTCCTCTCTTATCTTGGAGCAGGTTTTTATAGCTTTCTTTGTATAAGTCCTACACATCTTTGGTCAAGTTGATTCCAAGGTATTTGAGTTTGTGTGTTTCTAATGTGAATGGGATTGCCTTCTTGGTATCCATCTCTTCCTTTTCATTATTGGTGTATAAAAAGGCCATTGATATCTATGTGCTAATTTTGTAGCCTGCCACCTTGCTGTATGAGTCTATTGTTTCTAGAAGCTTTTTGTAGACTCTTTAGAGTTTTCTAAGTAGAGTATCATGTCGTCTGCAAATAGTGAGAGCTTGACTTCTTCCTTTCCTCTGGATTCCTTGATATCTTTTTCTTGCCTGATCGCTATAGCAAGCACTTTCACTACTATGTTGAAGAAGAGTGGTGAGAGTGGACAGCCTTGTCTTTTACCAGAATTTAGAAGAAAGGCTTTTAGTTTTTCTTCATTGAGGATAATATTTGCCATTGGCTTGTGGTAGATGGCTTCAACTAGATTGAGGTTCCTTTCATTCCCATCTTGCTGAGAGTTTTGATCAAGAATGGGTGTTGGACCTTATCAAATGCTTTCTCTGCATCTATTGATATGATCATGTGATTTTTATTTTTCTTGTTGATGTTGTGTATGATGTTGTTAGATTTATGGATGTTAAACCATCCTTGCATTCCTGTGATGAAACCTACTTTGTTATAGTATATGAAGCATTGGATCCTATTTGCCAGGATTTTGTTGAAGATCTCTGCATCTGCATTCATCAAGGATATTGGTCTTTAATTTTCTTTTCTGACAGCATCTCTGTCGTGTTTTGGTACCAAGGTGTTGTTGTCTTCATAAAAGCTGTTTGGGAGTGTTACCAAAAATTGATTTTTTTTCAATGCAATGGAAGAAATTGACTAGGTTTGGTAATAGCTCCTCTTGAAAGGTTTGAAATAATTTACTTGTAAATCCATCTGGGCCTGGGCTTTTATTTTTGGGCAGATGTTTGATTACAGTTTACATATGCTACATCCTCCTTAACTGTGGAAGATTATAAGTGTCCAAGAATTTTTTCATTTCTTCTAGGTTTTAATGTTTAATAGCATAAAGTTTCTCAAAGTAGTCTCTGATTACACTTTGGATCTCTGCAATATCTTCGTGATCTCCCCCTTCTCATTTCAATACAGGTTATCAGGTTTCTCTCTCTTTCTTTGTGAGTTTTGCCAATGTTCTATCAATCTTGTTTTTTTATTCAAAGAAACAACTTCTACTTTCGTTGATCTTTCAGATTGTTTTTTGGTTTTCCATTTAATTGATATCTGATTTCAGCTATGTTATTTCCTTCTGTCTCCCTATTTTTGGTTACTTTTGTTGGTAATTTTCTAATTTTATCAGCTGTATTATTAAGTTATTCAGATTTGCCCCTTCTTCCTTCATGATGTGTGTTTGTAGCGCTATAAATTTTCCTCTCAGCACCGCTTTTGCTGTGTCCCATAGATTCTGGCAGTTTGTGTCTTCATTATCATTTGTTTCCAGGAAAGTTTTGGTATCCTCTTTGTTTTCATCTCGGAACCAGTGGTTGTTCAGTAGTCGGGTGTTTAATTTCCAATTGTTAAAGTTTTTCTTCTGTTCCTTTGTAGTTCACATCTAATTTAAGAGCTTTGTGGACAGCAAAGGTAGCCTGCAAGATTTCTATCCTCTTGATTTTATGGAGGTAAATTTTATGTGTAAGCATGTAGTCTATCCTGGAAATTGACCTCTGTATATTGGAGAAGAATGTGTATCCAGGTTCTTTGGGATGGAGTGTCTTATATATACTACTAATCCTCTTTTTTTCATTACTCTTTTCATGGCTAGTATGTTTTTGTTGAGTTTCAGCCTGTTTGACCCATCATGTGTTGATATGGCAGTGTTGAGATCTCCCACAATAATTGTATTATTATTGATGTCTTCTTTCAGATTTGTCAGTAATTGTATTAGATAATTTGCTGTTCTCTCATTGGGTGCACATATGTTTAATAATCTGATTTCTTCCTGTTGCACATATACCTTGATTTGTACATAGTGTCCATCTTTGTCCCTTACCACTTTTCTGAGTATGAAGGTGTTGTCATCAGATATTAATATGGCCACTCCAGCTTTTTTGAGGGTGCTGTTTGCTTGGATGATTTTCCTCCAGCCTTTGATTTTAAGTCTATGTTTGTTCTGACTATTCAGGTGTGTTTCTTGTAGGCAGCAGAAGGTTGGATTCATCTTTTTGTCCCATTTTGCCACTCTGTGTCTTTTAATTGTTCCATTGACATTGAGAGAGATGATAGTCATAGGATTTAATGTCATATTTGGAGATAAGTTTGCTGTGTTTGTTGGTCTTTCTTGTCTTAAAATAGAACTGTCAGTTTTTCCTTTAAGGGTGATTTTTCATCTGTGAAGTTTCTTAACTATTGTTTATACATGAAACTATGTATCCTTTCCTCCAACCTGAACATGAGTCAGGCTGGGTGCAGTATTCTCAAGTGAGGCATTCCTTTGAGGCATTCATTTCTTTCAGTCTTGTTCCAATATCCCACCACTGTCTTCTGGCCTTGAGAGAGTCTCTTGTGACATGTCTGCTGTAAGTCTTAGGGATGCTCCTTTGAATGTAATTTCCCTTTTGATCTTGCAGCTTTCGGTATTCTATCTCTATCTGTGGGATTTGTCATTACAACAAATATGTGTCTTAGGTTGTTTTCTTCGGGTCTCTATTAGCTGGTACTCTTCGGGCATTTGATTTGCATGCAGTGTCTTTGACAGTTGATTCTTCCTGGAGATCTCCTACCTGCGACTCTGGGACTCTAATATTTTTATGTTATTTCTGTTTATCAAAAACTTCTATTTTCATCTGTTCGCATTCCTTGAGTACTTTTTTCCATTGCCTGATCATTTGTCTTAAGAATATTTTGCAATTTCTTCTGCTGTGTTGAGTTTTTCTGCATCTTATCTTCCAGTACTCTGATTCTCTCCTCAGCTGATGATACCCTGCTGGTGAGGCCATCCATTGAGTTTTTCAGTTGAGCTACATTGTTTTTCAGATCTGTTATTTCAGTTTGGAATTTTCTGATTTTTGTCTTTGAGTTCTGTTCAGATCAATCTATGCTTTCTTTGTATTCTACAAACATCTTCCATATTGCTATTTTAAGTTCCTTATCAGATAGGTTAATCAGACGGTTGCAATTTTTTAGGTCATCCGAGCTATTATCTTCATTTTCTGTGCATGGTGTTTGCCTGTGAGGTTTCCCCATTTTCACTCTTGTAGTGTGATTTTTTTCTGCATATTTTGGTGTGATTCATTTGTTAGAAAGAGTGTGTTGCCACAAAGTGAAGCAGAGCTGCTTCACTCTTCTGCTGCCTCTAGTTGACAGTTTTTTTGGGGTGAGCTCCGTATGCCTCTGAGGAGAGCCACAGATATTCAAGAGACACAGACTGGCACAGCAAAGATTTCCCTTGAAATCCTCAGAGTAATCAAAGAAACAGCAGAGTGTAGCCTCCACAGGTCACAGGGCTCAGCTTATTGGTTTGTGACCCCCAGAACCAGACTTTACTCACTCACTTGCTGGACATCTTCAGAATGCAGTTTTGGAGGGGAGGGTGTGCTCCTTAGTCCACTGAGAAGAACTTCACGTATTCAAGAAACACAGACAGGCACAGTGAAGATTTTTCTTGAAGTCCTCAGAGTCAAATTGGATATATTCCTAACAGGAAAACATATTTAGAAATGAAACAATCTCTTTTTTTATCATTTTTATTTTAAACATGTTGTCTTACATATTGTTGACAATCATATTTTAGGTACAAATTAACATAAAATCAGGGGAGCTCTCATCACCAAAAAGTCCTCCCTCCACCTCCATTCCTGTCCTACTACCCATGTCCTCTCTTCTACCTCACCCCCCCCCGGGGTTGCTAAAGCAAGTGGACCCCTCTGTGCCTAGCTTACTACTTGGTGGTCTTACACCTGTTTGGTCTTGGCTACCCCTCTTTCCCCCCTAATTGGGAGGTGGGAATAGTTAGATCAAGTTATGTGGATTTTTTTGAAAAAGAAAAAGAATAGAGGATAAAGAAAATAATGGATAAATAAAAATAAATAAATAAACTAAGGGATCAAATACTCTGGCACTGGGTGGAGTCCTTCTAGAGGTTTTCATTTTTGGTTTGAGGAACGGAGGGGAAAATGAAGGTGGCATAGAATAACAGTACATAAAGAATCGTCAATTGAAATATCCAGTGAGCATTCCAAAAAAAAAAAAAAAAAAAAAAAAAAAAAAAAAAAAAAAAAAAAAAAAAAAAAAAAAAAAAAAAAAAAAAAAAAAAAAAAAAAAAAAAAAGAAAAAGAAAAAAAGGAAGGGAAAAAAAGAAGAAAAAAAATACCGTATAAAGGCCATGGTATTGAGCTAGAAATACATGGAGACATCTACTTCAATAGCCAATCCAGTAATGAGATCAACAAAAGATAGATAAGTAAATAGTGATAATAAAAAAGATTGTTTTGTGCTTTTTTTTTCCCTCCTGCAGATGCACAGTAAATATTGGGGTCATTCGAAAAGGAATTTCCTTTGCCTAAGAGATACAGGGTTTTTCCACCCTTGCCATATATTGTCACGGATTGACTATAGACTCCTTTCAGGTTCATTTACTCTCCCCTTGGTGCTTTTGTATGGGAGATTTCTGCTGTTTCCTGGGTGATAAGATCAGACCTCTGAATCTGGAGGTCTTGGCATCTACACGAGCCAAGGTGTTGTACTTCTGCTTATGTTTTCTGTGTGGTTCTAGAAGTTCTGTTCCCTTAGTGTCATTTTAATCCGTCTTCTGTGATTGGCAGACCTGGTCTTTGCACTGGTCCTAGGGAGGGGCCTGGGATAGCGTCCTTATGTTTCCAGGAATCCCCTTCTGTTGCAATAGTATCCGACAGAGCTCTGGGACTAGGAGATCATAGTTGTTATGTAGGTTGTAGCTCACGCCCTAGAACTAGGGCTTTTTTATTGGTCCCAGTATACATACAGTCTGGCCATGGTTCCGTCCACCAGTCGTCTGTAAATCTCGGTCTTGGCTTATGGGTAGACCAAAGGGTAACAAGTATTCTGGTTTTGTCTTATTGTTAACTGGTGAGGTAAGATAACTTGCTCATAGGTCGAGTTGTTTCCATTTTCCTCATTGTCAGGGTATTTCATAATAGGGCTGGCACTTGTTGGTGCCCGAGCACTATTGTGGATATCCCGGTTGGGCTTTGTTTCCTGTGATTGTTGTGATGAAGTATGTAATTTCTATGTCTGTGATCAAGGGTTCAAGGCTGGACGGTTGGTGTCTGATCACCTGTGGTCTAAGTTGGGTCCACATGACATATTTTCAAGGTAGGAGGTACCCCTGTCTTGTAAACAAGTATGAATTCTTAACCCTAATGAATATGGGCTCGGTTTTATAGATTTCCTCCTCTTTTTTTAGTGTGCCTTTGCAGGGAGAAAAGGTATTATGTTATCTTCCAGGTGCATTTGAGGGTGGAGAGAGAAGAAAACTAAAACAGGTCATACCCCCAAGGAAGATAAAAGTAGAAATTAAAAAAAAAATGTGCTCATGTGCATATATAAAAAGAGAAAAAGGTTTTTACCAAATGAAGTAAATAAAAAAGAAAAGAGAAAATATGAAAAATAGAAATAAAAATTAAATAAAAATAAATAAAAAATTTAAAAAATTAAATTAACAATCACTTTAGTGCAATGTAAAGATGCGAGTGTTACTGTACAAAAATGTCATAGGTTTTCAGAACATCTAGCTAAAATAAATACTAAGGTAGCTACTAAAAGAAATAAAAGTGACTACACACACACACACACACACACACACACACACACACATATATATATATATATATATATATATATATATATATATATACTACAAACTTAAAAGAAGCTTATATTTGAAGAGAACTATTCTAGTTATATTGTTGCAAGGGAAGGCAATGCCAAGATTTATACTACAAATAACAGGCAGAGTGTCTTATTAGGGGTTAAAGCAGCTGGTGACCTTCAGTTGAGGCCAATGTTCATTGCGGGAGTGAGGGTACAAGCAGTATAGTGTTTGCCTTGCACAAGCTAACCTGGATGGACCTCGATTTTTATCCCCAGACATCTCATATGATCCCCCAAGCCAGGAGCAATTTCTGAGCACATATCCAGGAGTAACCCCTGAGCATCACTTAGTTAGTGTGGTCCAAAAAACAAACAAAAAAGTCTTAGGGCTTAAGAAATATGTGAAACTTATTCTAGTGGTACTCTATAAATGTAACATCAAAGCCAAGATTATAATGGATCTGTTTACATCTTGGTTTATTGAGTGTTTTAAGTCCATTGCTGTAATCTGCTGCTTAGGGGAAAAGATCCTAACTAAAAAGTACTCATCATAGACAATGCTCTTATTTACTCAACAATATGTTCTGAAATAGATAAAAAAAAATTTGTTTGATGTGTGGGTTCTTTTTTTATGCCATTTATACAGCTTCAATTCTACAAACCATAAATCCAGGTGAAATTTAGCCACTTTATCAATAGAAATATTTTATAAGACTATGGATACCATTGATAATATTCTGATATATATTTTCTGGAGCTGTGTATATCAGAAAACTTTAAGGAATGAATTTACCATTCATACGATCCTATTAAGAAGATATATGATTTAGAAGTAAATCAGGGGCCGGGAGATAGCATGGAGGTAAGGTGTTTGCCTTTCATGCAAAAGGTCAGCGGTTCAAATCCCAGTGCCCCATATGGTCCCCCGTGCCTGCCAGGAGCAATTTCTGAGCATGGAGCCAGGAGTAACCCTTGAGTACTGCCTGGTGTGACCCAAAAACAAAAAAAAAAATATGTAAATCAAATATTTATCATTATAAACAGTTTGAAAAAAAAAACATTGATTATAACCCTTGAAGTAACTGTGAAAATTTAAGACTAAAGTAGAAAAAGAAACTGCTTATGTGATAAAGGAGAGCAAATCGAATTAGAAGTGTAACATAGGGGCCCGGGAGATAGCATGGAGGTAAGGCATTTACCTTTCATGCAAAAGGTCATCGGTTAGAATCACGGTGCCCCATATGGTCCCCTGTGCCTGCCAGGAGCAATTTCTGAGTATGGAGCCCAGGAGTAACCCCTGAGCACTGCCGGGTGTGACCCAAAAACCAAAAAAAAAAAAAAAAAAAAAAAAAAAAAAAAAAAAAAAAAAAAAAAAAAAAAATAAAAAGAAGTGTAACATAAACATATAACTAAGCTGTTACTACCCAAGAGAAATAAACAAGTTAATGTATAAAATATTCTGATAAAGATGCTACAAAATTTCTAAAAAATGTCATCAAAGAATCTAGATTATTAGATAAGTATATTGGGAATTTATAAATTAAGCAAAGATTTACAAGTGGCATTAATATTAATATCATGCACTAAATTTCAGAAAATATTCTGATTATCTAAAATTAAAGAATACTGGGCCAGAGAGATACGACAGGACTTAAGAAAGTTGTTTGAACCATGTCAACCATATTAAGTTCCAACAATAGACATAACATCTCATAGCTAGAATTGGCCCTTGAACATAGAGTAAGCAATTATTACAAATTTGAGAAAAAATAGAAGGAAGGAAGGAGGGGAGGAAAGAAGGAAGGAAGGAAGGAGGGAAGGAAGGAAGGAGGGAAGGAAGGAAGGAAGGAAGGAAGGAAGGAAGGAAGGAAGGAAGGAAGGAAGGAAGGAAGGAAGGAAGGAAGGAAGGAA
>PVKC010013717.1:0-22646 GCA_004027635.1 Crocidura indochinensis | reverse complement strand
ACACACACACACACACACACACACACACACACACACACACACACACACACACACCAAAAGATTGAGGATATGGTTCACTGGGAGTCGCCATAGTAACATCTCTCACCAATAATTAGGCTATTTCTACTGTCAGGATTCATTTGCTGATAGCATCCTTTCCGGGAGGTTCCTCTCTAAATGCGATCACCTTCTCTGACACTGAAGATTCACTAAGTCCCTCCACCCCATCAGTTCTCAGAGCCACAAGTCTGTATTATTCATAAGTGAATGAGAGAGAGTGAGAAAGAGAATGAGAAAGAGAGAGAGAGAAAGAGAGAGAGGAACAAAACAAAATCCATTTATGATGCTACTTTCTTATCACTATGTGTCAATTACAGGGCTGTTTGCTGCACAGCAAATGTCACAAATGAAACAAACAAGAATCCTCTATGGAAAATAAAAAAATGATGGAATGCAGTATTTTAGGATCTGGTAGTATATTAATTAAAATGCCTACGGGTCTGCCTGCTTAACAACTTACCATTAAATATGCTCTATGTTCAATCCATATGCTAACTTACTTCCCACTCAAGAAATCAGTAGGTATCAACATTAAATGTGTAACACAGACTTCAATTATTTTCCTTTTCACATTTGAGAAAAATTAAGATTTGGCAAGTAAAATAACTCACCAATGTCACATGACTAGAGAATGATATGACCAATATTCAAAATGTAATAGAAGTTTCTTTAAAAAAATAAACCTGATTTTTATCTCCCAAACACATTTAAAAATGATCCATTAGTAGGGGCCGGGCGGTGGCGCTGAAGATAAGGTGCCTGCGCTAACCTAGGACGGACCGCGGTTCGATCCCCCGGTTCCCCACATGGTCCCCCGTGCCTGCCAGGAGCAACTTCTGAGCAAATAGCCAGGAGTAACCCCTGAGCGTCGCCGGGTGTGACCCAAAAACAAAACAAAGCAAAAAAACAAAAAATTGATCCATTAGTAGCATTCTGAAGTGGACTCTTAATACTGCTAGTGTGGATCCAAAACAAGAATGAAGGACAGAAGAAGGAAGGGAAGAAAGGAGGGAAAGAGGAAGTGAGGGAAGGAGAAAAGTTAGAAAGAATAGAAGGAGAAGGAAAGAACGAAGAGGGAGGAAGAGTAAAAAGAAGGAAAGAAGATATGTTGGGAAGATGTAAGGAAGGAAAGAAGGAAAGATGGAAGGATGAAAGGATGGGTGGATGGGAGGAAGGAGGGAGGAAGAAAGGGAGGTAGAGAGGAAGGAAGGGAGTGAGAAAGGAAGGAAGGGAGGAAAATCAGAGAGAGGAATGAAGAGAGGAAAGAAGGAAGGTGGAAGGGAGGAAAAAAGAATAAAAGGAAGGGTGGGACGAAGGAAGGGTAGAAGGAAGGGAAGGAGGAAGGAAGGAAGGAAGGAAGAAAGGAAGGAAGGAAAGAAGAGAGGGAGGGAAGAAGAAAGAACAGAGGAAAAAAGTAAGGAAGTAAGAAAGATTGAGGAGGAGAGGGAGAAAGGGAAGGAGGAAGGAAGGAAAGAAGGGAGGAAGATGGGGCCCAGGAGATAGCATGGAGGTAAGGCGTTTGCCTTTCATGCAAAAGGTCATTGGTTCGAATCCCGGTGCCCCATATGGTCCCCCGGGCCTGCCAGGAGCGATTTCTGAGCATGGAGCCAGGAGTAACCCCTGAGCACTGCAGGGTGTGACCCAAAAAAAACAAAACAAAACAAAAAAACAAACAAACAAAGAAGGGAGGAAGAAAGGAAGAAGGGAGGAAGAGGGAGAGAGGAAGGTAGAGAGGAAGGTAGAGAGGAAGGTAGAGAGGAAGGGAGGGAAGAGGGAGTAAGGAAGGGAGAGAGGAGGGAGGGAGGGAGAAAGGGAGGAAAGTCACTTGATATATATGGAGGGCACACCCAGTTTTGTTTGTGGTTGCTCCAGGCTCTGCACTTAGGGATCATTCCTGTGAGGTATGGAAGACCATAACATATGTCTGGGTTGGAGTCTCTTTTGAACCTTTGTTTTTGGTCACACCCTACCTTTGGCCAAAACAAAAGCTGTACCCAACTTCCTCTTTTCTCTTCACCTTTCCCTGTCCTTTAAACTATCTGTCAAAGTCCATAGGATCTCACTCAGGCTCCACCTTCCAGCTAAATTGTAGTGTTTTAATAAATTAAGTTCAGATTACTAGGTGAGAAGTCACTGATTCCAATATTCTGTCCTGACTTACTTATTTAATTAATTCGTTGCAGCTACCTACTTCAGACCTGGGGTTGGAAATAGAATTCATAGGGTGATTTTGCTCCTATCCACAGAGAGCACCTACAGAGTATGACCACTCTGGCTCTTTTATAGATTTTTGTTTTGTTTTGTTTTGTTTTGTTTGGGTCACACCCGGTGTTGCTCAGGGAGTTGCTCAGTTGCTTCTGGCTATGCGCTCAGAAATCACTCCTGGCTTTGGGGGATCATAATGGATGCCAGAGATCGAACCCAGGTTCATCCTGGGTCAGCCACGTTTGAGGCAAATGCCCTACCGCTATTCTATAACTTTGGCCCCTCTGATAGACTCTATCACTCTATTACAGAAGTCTTCTTAATCTCACCCTGGTCAAAAGACAATGAAGTCTTTGCTTTTTCTTATGGTCCCACCTTCATCTTCTGAAGCTTTTTAATCACCCAGACACTTGACTTTCTGGCGACTCATCTGTCTATGTTCCACTGGCAAGTTTTTTTTCACTTATGTTCTGAGTGTTTATAAGTATTTATTGAACATGCTGTGTCCTCTCCAACTTAATCCACTGAAGATGATTTTTGAGTGGTTATAATCACTCACTATAGCAGTTTATCAAGCCACAGTCCCCTGTGTGTCAGTATCTTGGTTTACCAATCTAGCAAGAAAGCAGGTCAGGACAAGGACAGAAGTGCAGAACATGACTGCAAAGGACAGAGGCAGGTGGAAGGTGACAAGTTTGAAGGAAACAGAACATGAAGGTAAAATGAAGGACTCAGAAATGATGCTAGCAGTGCCTGCTTCAAATGGTCAACGGTTCCACTCAGCATTCTCAGAATCTCTTGATTCCAGGACATGTGGAACAAAGGGAACAAGAGAAACAGATTAGACTGGGCATGACTTGAAAGATGAGCGTTAGACCAGAGGCAGGGCCAACTAATCCTTGTATGTTTGCTTGCCCGAGTGTGAGGCTTCTGTAGTTTTTCCCACAGATTTCTCACCAGTCCAGCAATTTTCTAAGTATCATATTCTGTTAATAATATGGTGGATAACATTGAGATTCTGATCCCCTCCCCAAACCTTTCTTGCTGTGTGCATGTGTGTGTATGTGTGTATGTGTGTGTGTTTAAGAATGTTCTGCCTTATGTCAAATTGTGAACTGTTCTGTGAATCTACAGTGGCCATTGCAAACAAAGTGTTCCTATGTAGTTAAGGAATCAAGAATGAAATCTTCCAAGTCTGAGCTTGTATATGCAATGTGTAAAGAAGCAGAAACATTTAAACTTGATCAGAAGCTTCATTATAGGTTATAAGCATTGACATAAAATGCCTCATCTCACGTAGACTCCTTATTCAGAATTCAAACAGCACTAAGTATCACCAAACAAATATGACTCATCTTTATCCATAATCCAATACTGTTTCTTTTAGAGGGCTTGTTCTAAATAGTAGTATCTCTCCAATGTAGTTCAATTAATCAGAATTTTATTTTGTATTGCCTGGAGCAGTGAGTTTAGTAATTGGATAATTTGTTTTCCCCATCACAAGAACAGTGGATGGAATCAGTACACTTGCCATGCAGAAGTTTGCTTCTGCCTGAGCTCAAAGATAATCGGACTGCTTCTATCAGATTAACATCCATTTGGAAATAGAATATTTCCATAATCATCAACAGAACCCAAAAGCCTGCTAGGCCTTTCTGATGGAGTTATTGCAAGGGAGGAGAAGGAAAGTGTTGGTGGTAGTGGGACAGATATATACTGGAGTTAAATCAATAGCTGGGGCTGTCAAAGAGAATTTCTGACATGGCTTGTCTTCCCTTTATGCCCAGGAGGCTATAACACTACTCTCATTCTGCTTAAATAAAATAGAACTCAGATTAATCATGATGAGGGTATTGCCATATGGCTCCCTGCTATGGAATGGGAGTTGTAAACGAAGATCACATATTAATGTGGCACAGAGGAAAGTGGAAAAGGAAGTACTAGGAGAGTGTGCCTGGCTTCATGTGTGCAACTCCAGAAACTTCAATGTCAGATGCAAGCCATTCAGCAAACTAGGGTTTTCTTCCAGGGTGGCTCCAGAACATATCTAAATGCCACAGTCTCAAAGACAAAAGGCTATTTATTGTCCCTGTTTCTTGGCAAATGATTTGTTTGATAGATACAAGAGATCAGAACCCTCCCAGCTATGTGTTTACCTAGTTCATCTTGATTGCTAACTAAACAATTGACTTTGCAAATCAGAGGAAGAGTTGAATTGTTTGATGATGCTTGAGTGTTGCTATATTTAATTCCAGATTTAGAAAGTCTTGGCCTAACCTTGCATTCCAGCATTTTACAATGCAGATGTATTTCTTTACCTCTTTATGGGACTATATGGTTTGTGTCCTTTTGCTACTTGCAAATAAACTCAGAGTAAAAGCAAAGGGACATTGCTTTCAATTTCTTTGGCTTCTAGTGGCTTCACTTCTATTCTTCTGCAGAAACAATGATGAATGAGAAGCATTAAGTATACCTATATGTTATAGTGGCTCGCATAGAACTTACACACCTAGAAGTGGCTCCAGCCATTAAGAAATTAAATATTTCAGCATCTTTGTTTTTCTGTTTCTTTTCACCTGTATTGGTAACCTATGGTAATTAAAAATATAGTGATGATAGTTCTTCAGACTTTGCCACTGGCATTTCAAGATGAAAATGCTTGTCACACAAAACTATGCCATTTCTAGAGTATTCCTCTAAGCAAATGACATATAATCATTCCTACAGCACATCTAAATTAACTTTAGGCATCTGCATTCAAGATACTTGGATTTTGGGGCTGGTGCAGTGGCTCAAGCAGTGAGGCATCTGCCTTACCCATTCTAACCTAGGATGGATTGCAATTGAATTCCCTGGCTTCCCATATGGTCCCCCAAACCAGACGTAATTTGTGAGCACATAGTCAAGAGTAAACCTGAGTGTCAATGGATGTGTCCCTGCCCAAAGAAAGATACATTGATTTCATAGTCCATAGTCATGATAGTCATAGTCTGAACTGGATTAAATGAATAATAAAATTAGTTTCTCTGTACCCAGAGGAGTTCTTCTTGTAGGGGGCACACTGCCCAAGCTGGTCTATCCCTTAAACGTTAATGACTGAGAGTTCAACTCTAGTACTACAAAAGAAAGAAGTTAATGACCTTTAGATCTCTGAATACCTCTTTTACTCCACCAAACTACTCTTTGATAAGCATGGGATGAGGCAATTATCTATTTCAAAATTATGATGAAGAATATAATAAAAATAAAATGATATAATATAATAAAATAATATAATTTAATATAATGTAATCAGTAGGATCAATTGTCCTCTCCCCTCTAATAGCAGTTTCCTTGGCTTTACTATATTAACATTTGTAACTATATAAAGAAATATTTTCGCTCTTGATCATTTTTCTTTTTGTGTGTGTGTGTGTGGTTTTTGGGTCACACCCGGCAGTGCTCAGGGTATACTCCTGACTCCATGCTCAGAAATTGTTCCTGGCAGGCACGGGGGACCATATGGGACACAGGGATTTGAATTGATGACTTTCTGCATGAAAGGCAAATGCCTTGCTTCCATGCTATCTCTCCGGCCCTTCTTGATCATTTTTTCATTTTAAACTATCTCTGGGGGCCCAGGAGATAGCATGGAGGTAAGGCGTTTGCCTTTCATGCAAAAGGTCATCGGTTTGAATCCCGGTGTCCCATATAGTCCCCCGTGCCTGCCAGGAGCAATTTCTGAGCATGGAACCAGGAGTAATCCCTGAGCACTGCTAGGTGTGACCCCCCCCCCAAAAAAAAAAACTATCTCTGGCCCAAATCCTTGCTCTTCCTTCCTCTATTATCCCTTCCTGTAGCACTTCCTTCTTCTCCCGCTACAATCCCCCAGCCTACAGCATGAGAGCTGATTACTGGCAGAACTGCTGTGGTGAAGGCCTAGCATCTCTTCTGTAAAAGGGCTGCAGTACTACAGACACTGCTGAGAAAAGACCAATTGTGCCCTAGCTTAGCATTTGGCAGATATCAACAATGAGCTTATTAAACATTAATGCATAATGAGATTTAACATTACTGAGTAGGTGGAAAACAATGCTCTTGCCCTTCACAGTTAAACAAGAATTTCTAGAATATACCCTACTTAACCTAAATTGCATTTCTCAAGATGGTAGAATTTGCAATAATATTTTTATTGCTTTTCCCAAGCTGGTAGAATTTTTTGGTCGCTTACTTAAGTACATGTAGTTATGAGAATATTTGGTCTTTTAAGATTTACATCAGCTCCCTTTTTGCAATAGTTCCTTAGTTTAGCTTTAATAGACAAATGGGCTTGTATTTTGCTGATTAATATTTTACTAAGAAAAAATGATATCCATGAGGAACGAATAAGTATTTTTATATTTCTGTTTAGGGTAAATGAAACTCTATGATAGTAGTACAAAGATTTTATAGAATATATAGAATATCTAGATGACTGCCAAATGATTGTGCTGATGCATAATGTTTAACCCTGTGGCTAAACATCATGTCATTATTGATATACTGCAAGTTTATACTGCTGATCATTTTTTGCACCAGGCACCATCAGGAGTAATTATTGAGCACAGGATATTCAGGTGCTATCAAACACAGTGTAATGCCAGGTGTGGCTCAAAAATAAACCAAAAATCATTTATTCTTATTTTTGATGGTATCTGCATCAGATTACCAGAGCAAAAATCCCCATCATCTTTCTAACTCCACTCTTCAGTGATATATTCAGTAGTGTCAATATGTACTAATCTTTCAAAGGATGGAGGCAGTCATATAATTAGTTAAATTAAGGATATTATAGGAAGTGTCATTTGGTACAGTAACCATGAGCCATTGGGCATAGTGAAAATTGCAGATATTATATCTACTCTTTACAAGGATTCCACTAGATTGACATAGTTCCATATTTTGGTTAAGATGTAGGATAATCTCTTGTGTTTAAGGTTTTCTCAAATGTAATAATTGAGATTTAGGGATGATTTCTGAAACTATTTTATACTCAATCTCAAACTTAGAAGACCTATGAATTCTAAGTTATAGAAATCTATGAATGAGGGTGTTTTTAATCAATGGCAAAACTAAAATGAAGCAAATCTACAATAATAGCATCAATAAAAGAAAACTACAAGGAGCATTAGCAGAATGATTTGGGAATGCTGAAAATGGGATTTTGCTTCTGTTTAATGGAAATTCAAGATGTCTGGGAAAATACTGTATTTTGATAAGTGACTTGGAAATTAGGATGACAGTGATAAGGCAAGAATAAGTTTTTTATTTCAGATCAAAGGAAATAAAATACTAGGAACTAGATAGAAAACCCATTATGTTAAAAGCTGATACTAATAGATTTATTATCAACTGACCTTTAATAAATCTGTTTAACTTAATAATCATGATTTTATTCATGAGTATTGAGAGTCATAACATTTATGATACTGAATTAAAATAGTCATGTAGGTCCCTCATTATTTTACTTTGAAAAGAGATGTTTTATTTTCATTTTTATAAATCAAGCTCCCATGTCTTTTAAAGTTTCCTTCACTGACAAAATGGACCTTACATATTGGGGTGCCACTGTCAGGCATAATTCATTACATAGATCCTCATTATTTCATAAACAAAAGAAGGTGGTACAAAACTAAAACTATTAGCTATCTACTGCATTAGAAAGAGTTCCCTAATTTGATTCCTTATGTCAGAATTTTTGTTAACCCTTAAGAACCCATTTTTAAGCTAAAATACTATGCAACAAAGGACAGTCAATACATATTCAAACAAAAGCTTGAGCCCACATTAATCTTATTTTATCTAATGTTGCTGAAGGCAGAAAATAGAAAAATATTTTTACAGAACAGCTGGAAGGGTTTGATCCCAGGTACACCATATATGATCCCTACCCTCTTCTGAGCACAGATCTAGAGGTAAACTTGAGAGCTGATGGGTGTGGCCCCAAAGAAATAAAAGAGTTTTTATCTGTGATTAACATTAGACTGCCACTGACTGGCTCTTTGGTGTGGAAATGACCAACTTCATATAGAACAGAAGAAATAGAAAGAAATACATGAAACACACACATTATCTTCACTTCCGTGGTTTCAGCATAGACCCATAAAATCACTAACCAATATCACCACTGATTCCTGGGAGTGAAGCCTTATTTGGGCACTAAAACAGCAGGCTTATTGGGAGGAACCAGCATGATTAGAGTCCTTACCAGAAAGGGAAACTTGGGGTCAAGTCATTGCAATTGTTGGAACCCCTTAGTGTTTGATTCCTTTCTTTTATTCCACAGACCAGTCAATGAGTACTAGAGAAATACTGTTAACATTCAATACAAGACTTTCCATGGAGTTGGTTCCTGTCTCTTCATGAACAAACCAGACCACAATTTGCCTTACAGTTTCCCATGCAGTGAGTCAATTCACAATTTAAATCAGCTTCCAAGTTTCAGGTTGTGTAGGATAATGAAAGAATGATGGCATGTTTTCTTTAAACCATTATGTGGCTATCATTCCTCATGAGCTCACTGGCTTCTCACTGAACACAGGTTCCTTTTCGATGATTTAATAATCTCATCAGGCATATTGGACCTAACTCTATTAAGCCAAGACTCCCAGAGAAGAAATGATAAATCTCTATACATCAATACCTTCCATGCACAGAGCTAAGCACACTAAAATGTTATTTTTTCTGTCTCTGATAAAAACTCTTTAAAATTTTCTTCTGTGTATGCCTCTAAATGTTTTATTTTGGGACCACATCTGGCAATTTTCAAGACTGATTCCTGACTATACTCTTAAGGATTCATTACTGGAAGTGCTCTCAGAACAATATGAGCTACTGGCTTTAGAATATGGGTCTACCACGTGCAAGGCAATTGTCTAACCTGCTGAAATATTACTCCAACACTGAACATTTTCTTTTAACTGATGAACTTTGCTTCAATATGTTCATTTCATTTAGGAAAAAAAAAACACCTTTCTGTTATAGAGATCAGATCTTGTTTCCTGGAACTTTTCACATTTAATCAGTCTACCAAATCATTTTGCCCTAGGTTTCATGGTACCATACACCAATGTCTATAAATGTCAACCGTGCATAACAAAAATAAATTGCAACATTATAGCTAATGGTCAGTGTAAGTATGAGTGACTTGAACATGCGAAATTCGAACCTACTTCTTCATTAAAACAATACAATATTGGATGAATAGTACAGTAGTATCTATTCCTAGCATGTGTCTGACTTAATAGAACAAGACTGCAATCATGGACACAATTTATAAGAAACTGTATATGCTAAGTTAATGCACAACATTTCCCAATCACTGTAATCCATTCCTACTAACGTGAGAAAATTTTTTTTTGTTTTGGGGTCATATTCAGCAGTGCTCAGGGGTTACTCCTGGCTCTGTGCTCAGAAATCATCCCTGGCAAGCTCAGAGGACCATATGGGGTGCCTGGAATCAAACCCAGGTCAGTCCTCGATATGCCACTAGCAAGGCAAATGCCCTACCACTGTGATAGCACTTAGGCCCAACATGAGCAATTTCTGAGACTGCATCACAACTTGGAACACAGATTCAAATTGTTTTTGAACACATGTATGTGTGTATGTGTGTTTTCGCAGTAAGGAGCCTGAGGTCAGCACATACATGGGAAAGCGCATCCAGAATGTTCCTATCAGTGACTATGGGGAAATAGAATTATTTTAAAATTATCTTTTTTCTTCTGAAATAAATAAAATAATACCCTGCCTTGTAGTATTGGTGGGAGGATGGGCTAGGGAAAATGTTTCATCTGGGTGATAAGTAAGTGTTTTCTGGCACAGAAGAATTTAGGTAACATTGAAGAGCATATTCTAAGGTAATTGTGGAGGTCATAGTTGGGCTGTGGGTGAGGCTCATCACATTCCTCTGGGAGGTCCAGATAAATGAGTGAATGAGTAACCACATTTCATATCACAGAGATGACGTTTAACACAGGAAGTGATTGTCTCATAGCATACTGGGAAGAAGAGTTCATTTAACTGATCTAGCTTCAGTAGTGCAATGTGAGCCAAAGCTTGTCCCAGACTTGATTTAGTAGAAATGAATGTGTGTATTCACTGGGAAAGAATCCCCAGCATAGACTTTGGAAGCACTGGAAAAAGGCTGGCTAAAACAACAGTGAAACAGGTATGGGGCTGGAGACTGTTATAGAATCTTTAGATAGGGAGGTCAACCAAAGCCAAAGGACCAACCAAACACCAAGTCCTGTGTTTCCTCCTTGCTCTGTTAGGGGATTTACAGGGAGTACTCTGGATTTTCTAGAACTTTTCTTGGATCTGCCCCCAAGGATCTTCAGAACTCACTTTAAGAAATGCTGTTCTATTATTCTACTGAAAAGAAAAATTCATAGTTACCTAGGATACAAGGCATATTTGTCATAAAAATCATTCTAGAAAAAATAACACATTTCTTTTGTACCAAAATATTTCTCCTTATGTTACATGACATGAGGTCAGTTTTTAGGTAGCTTTTCTTATATAGTTTGATTAATAATCATAATGTTACTTACTTTAAAATTATTTATAATTCAATTTTGATTTATTTGGATTGGGGGGAATATTTCATCTGTATATTCTAATTGATCCATTTATCCATGGGGGAAAACCATTGATGGACATGAAAACAGAATATAGCAGAACACAGACTACAACTAATAGGTATGTATCTATATTTCTGAAAAATTATGATATATGTATGATATAATTTATGAGTGAGTAAATTTCATGATTGATTCCTCTCTGTAATATAATCAGATAATATCAATCACAACGTGATTTATTCTAAAAGTTAGATATGGAACAATTCAAGTTCCAATGACATGAGTTGACATATGGTGCAATAAACTATTTGATATATAAACCTGGGATAATATTTCTAAAAATATCTTTATATTTTAATTATATTTATTAGAATATAAAAATATTACATTACTAGTGGAGCAAACTGTACTTTTAGGACATTTTCAGCAACACTTTATTTTAAAGATTTCTTCAACATACTAGTGCACTTAACTTGATGCTCTAAAAAATGCAAATTGTATTTTTCCCAGTTACAATCACTTACCCTAAATATAAGTCAATCACTAATGGTAACTTAATTCTCTCAAAAGAGGGATCAGAGATTTAGAGTCATCAAATTCTTAAACCATAAGACTAAACTCTTACTTTTCTTACATAATTTGGTGAATTTAAGAATATTCTAAAATACCGAATTTTTCATATGTCAGAATGGTTTATGATTATTAGCTTTTTTTAATTCTCCAACTGTCAATCTAAAATATTTGGTTTACACTATCTTTAGCAAGGTGCTCTAGTAATCTATTTTATAGGATAACATTTCAAATAAATGATTTATTTAAAGCCTTGTAGGTGACATGATAAAATACATATATACTTATATATACAAGTCTATCATGTAAATATACATACATAGATGTCTATGATCATATCTTTGTATCTATGCCTATTTTGACAAATATATTCATTTAACACTATGCTAAATAATGATAGAAAATAGAAGTCACAGAATATATTCAAAGTTTATTCGTGTTTCCCTCCATTTAAAAAATACATATATACACACTTAAAGCTCAACAAAGTATGTGTAGAAAATTTTTCACAAAAGAGTCCAAATTTATCTAGATGCAATGAAATGCATTTTCCAGCTCTAATTCCTGAATAGATACAATAGCTTATCCAAAACTAATATCACATTTTATTGGCTATTAATCAATGACCAGATGTTATGTCTGAGAGCCCTCTCTTCAAGGAGTGAGATAATAGTTTAATAAGAGGGGGGTTGGTGGTGACCAAATTGTTCTCAGGGGGATTGGGAATAGACAACTAATTCTAGTTATTTTCAGGACTGAATGCAAGCACAAAACTTTGAGGTCACAGTCAAATCTGTGTCCTATAGTGCCAGGGACAACCAGGGAAAGACTGAAGGTACTGGGAGATGCTTAGGACCTCAGGGATCAGAGGCCATATTACTCTGAGGCCCTCAGAACCCCAGTGGATAATACTATCAAAATCATGTCTTATAGGGATGGTACTTGGGCTGGATATATGATGGGCTTTAAAACTCTGTTTATTATTCTGGTTCCTATAGTTTAATTGTTTTTTATTTATTTTAATTCAGTTTAATTATGGTTTTAGGGGTCACATCATTGTTTCTCAGGTTTTACTTTTCTCTTTACCTGGATGATTACTCTTGGTTATCTTTGAGGGTCTGTATGTGATGCTGGTGCTGAGAATTGAACCTAATTGGCCATGTCAAGGCAAATGTCCTACTAACTGACTATCTATCTGGCCCTAAGTTCTTTCTTCAAATGAAAAGTCAACTGCATTTTTCTTTTTTGGTTTACAGGAATATGTCAATATCTACTTATTATAATGGAATCATATTTATCTATATAAACTTTTTTGTTTTGTTTTGTTTTGTTTGTCACACCCAGTGACACTCAGATTACTCTTGGCTATGAGCTCAGAAATCGCTCCTGACTTAGGGGACCATATGGGACACCTGGGGATCGAATCGGCATTTATTCTAGTTGAGTATCATCAAGACAGACACTTTACCACTCTGCTCCACCGCTCCGGCCCTATTTTTTCCATATAAACTTTGAAGAACTTCTGGTTTGGGCCTGATTCCATTTTTGAATTAATAGGCCAATATAAACTGTTGTTCTTAGGTAAGCCAAATTTCTTTTTCTTTTTTTTTTGTCTGTTTTTGTTTTTTCGGGCCACACCCATTTGAAACTCAGGGGTTACTCCTGGCTAAGCCCTCAGAAATTGCCCCTGGCTTGGGGGGACGATATGGGACCCCGGGGAATCAAACCGCGGTCCTTCCTTGGCTATCGATAGCAAGGCAGACACCTTACCTCTAGCACCACCTCGTCAGCACTGGTAAACCTAATTTCTGTAATTTTACATATGCATACAAAATAATACTATGTTGATATGGATGTTGGTATTTCTAAAGTAATAGGTCATTAATAATGAATAATTATATGCATTTACCATAATATATATTATGTTTAATTAACACGGGCATTTAATTAAAAGCACACACACGTGTTTTCATTACACCCTCTAATAAGAAATCTTTTTTTTTAACCAATAAATCATTCATCTTATCCTCTCTCTCTTCAATTTAAATATGGCAATTTTGCCTCAGAAAGAAGCAATTATTTCTAAAGGTTAATGTGCAGGAAAATGTCAATAATTATTTTATAAGAAGTAATTTAATAAAGCCATTTCAAAATTTATAAATGGAAGTCTGCAGTCCCCCCACATTACCTGCCAAGGCTTGGAGAACATCACAGACCCCGTGGTGCGATCTGCCAAGTCAGTACCATCATGTGACTGACAGTGACCTTGGGGAGTGAGACTGTGGAAGACAGGAATAGAGTGCCTGTGAGTTCATATGCATCTTTAATTATCTATCAGCTTTGCCTTTCTACTCCCAGCCCTTTCTCTCAGTTCACCTATGTTATCTCTTGTAAAGAAATCACATATTAAGATATTGAAAGAAAAATATGTTTGCCTTCTCTCACTTTATTTATAGTACGTGAGCTACCTTCCAAGTGCTGGATTAGAGAACAGGCAATTGGCGAGGCTCCAACTATGGGTGCCAATGCCTTAAGATAATAATCAAAACTTGAATGCAGTTGCCCAAATCTTCCTTGGGTTTCCCAAGCATGCAGTGTGGACACTACACTACTTTCTACTCATATTATATCCCTCAATAAGTGATGAAGATTCAAGCGATTTGGAAGTTGAATCCTCTTTGAGATTCATGAATGACAAGACAACCAGGCCAAGTGCTGCTTTTGCCATAGCAAATCACAGAACCAATTTTGTATATGTTTGTTTGTTCATAAGGTATTCTCTGAAACTCTATATAAGAATCTGTGTTTAAAGTAATCCCATCTGAATATAGATATTTAGAAGTCTGTCTGGGGCTATCTTTGAGGGATAGAATAAACAGAAACCATCACTGAAGGGAAGATTCATGTTCAGGGTTTTTAATCCTATACAGCCAATATGTAAGGAATGTTTCAAAGTAGTGCAAATATGTCAAGAAAATACAGTCAAGAAAGTTTTGAGCTTCTTTGCTACTAAACTTTGTCCATGAAATATCATCTCCTGAACTTTCTTGACCTAGAAATAGCATACACAGCAACACTAATTCCAAAATTTTAAAACTTAAACTTCTAAGTTTTGGAAAACACATTAATACTATCTATATTACCACAACACTTACTTTTCCTTCTTGGGAAAAGCTCCGCTGATAAAAATTCTTATTTAAAAAAATATGAACTGACTGTTCACTCCTCCAATTCTCTATCCTCAGTGTCATTTCTCTACCACTTTCATTGAAAAACTTTCACTCAGATTTAATTTCTATGTCTTAATCCATCTTGGCAAAATCTGTAAGGTCAAATTCTTTCCTTTGATACTTGAAACCATTCTGAGCACCCCTGGTAAGATAGACAACATCTCTTTAACATTTCATAATTTTACAGCAACCATCTCATTCCCCTGTTAACATGCATTCTATGATATTGCACTATCTCTAAGAAAAACTCAACTGCTAATATTGTCAAAATCCTTGTCCCATGTTTTACTTTTGTCCCCATCCCAAACCACCTAACTTGCAATTTCAGATTGCATTATTTTCCATTTTCACACATTTATATATGCTGCTTTTTTTTTTTGCTTGTGACCCACTAACTTCATCTCCTACAGTTTCTCAAATTCAACTGCACTAAGATATAATCACAACCCCTATTTCCCCATCCCATAGCACATGTTCTGTTTCCATAGTACCCACTGTCTAAGAAGATATTCTTTGCTATTGCTATTATCTGATTGATTCTATATCTTCCTTCTCAAATAATTTTTAAGGATGATAGTACAGATGTTTTCATATAAGTATGTCTGGTTATCTGGTAGAGTGACATTTATCAAAGATATTTAAAAAAGGCACAACTGCAAGGAGTGGGTAGGTAGCAAAAAAAAAAAAACAAAGTAATACTGATAAAATTAATTTTAAAGACCTGCTTACAATAGCTTCCTTCCTTCTCTCCTTCCTTCCTTCTTTCTTTCCTTTTCTTTCTTACTTCCTTCCTTCCTCTCTTTCTTTCTTTCTTTCTTTCTTTCTTTCTTTCTTTCTTTCTTTCTTTCTTTCTTTCTCTTTCTTTCTTTCTCTTTCTTTCTCTTTCTTTCTTTCTTTCTTTCTTTCTTATTTCTTTCTTTCTCTCTTTCTCTCTTTGCTTCTTTCTTTCTCCTTCCTTCCTTTCTCCTTCCTTCCTTTCTCCCATGTTTATTCTTCCTTCCTTTCTTCCTCCTTCCTTCCATCTTCCTTCCTTCCTTCCTTTCCTTTCTTTTCTTTTCTTTCTTTCTCATTTCCTTTCTTCCTTTCTTTTTCTTTCATCAATTGTTATTCTCTTCCATTCTTTTTCTTTTTTCTCTTTCTGTCATCATTCTTTCTTTTGTTTTATTTGGGGCATGCCTAGCTGTGCTTGATGCTTATTCCAGTCTCTGCAGTGAGAGATCATTCTTGGCAGAGGTCATTGATCATATGAGGTGATGAACAGCTAAGAATAAGGGACAGTTGTGTGCAAACCATGTATCTTACATACTGTACTCACTCTATAGCTTTTCTAATTTTATGTTAGTTATAACATTAAGTCTACTCCTGAAAAAAACATTAGTACTAAAGGTAAAATTCTTCAAATAAATAAAACATCTGTACAAGTAAGGTTCTCTCTTAGAGTTGTATGTCTTTGAATAACAGACCCTAATCTGAATTATGTGTGATGAAAGAACAAAACTTTTTATCTTTATATATTAGAGCAGCCTATAAAGCTTTTCTATATTATAATTCCATACTACCCATTTTACTATACAGGTTTTATTTCTACCCATCTGCATTGAATATTGCTATATTCAGAGATATTTTTAACCAGCAAAGAAGTTGAAAATGCCAGTTAGAGCAGTAACTTTTATTTCTCTTTAATAGCTAGAGTTACTTGAAGAGCTTGAACACGCTGTCATGTACTTAAAAAGTCATTGTGCTACTAGTTTAGAAAACCTGATATTTAAAAATAATTTGGAAACTGACAATTTATTGAATGAAAACCACATGTTGTTCAGGATGATAAAAGAAATCATCATTCAAAAGAATAAAAGGATACATTTTTAAAAATAACAATGCACCTCTTATAAGAGAAGTTCATAAAATTCAGCAATAATTGTTATTAAGTTTAGAAAATTAAACAATTATCTATACTATCAAAGAAATAATGCAAGGAGATACATACTTGGATTCCTTCTGTCTTTAATTAAAAATGGGTCTAAAATAACTTAAGCTAATAATTTTCTGTCAATTATATGATCTAGGTTATACCCTGATAGCATAACTAAATAATTATGTGTTTATTAAGTGTCTTGTTAGCATTTTACACTAAAATAGTCTAACTTAATTTATGTAATAAATTAAGTGTATTTCTTCTCCAGAAATGAAACATGAGAAAACAAACCTTTATAAACATTATAAAATAAAATATTCCAAATACTGTAGTTTCCTAGAAAATCAATATTTATTATATTATTTAAGTTTATATAAATATATGAATATTATAATAAATACTATCATATATATGATTTATTTTAGTCCCTCAAATAAAAACATGACTAACAGGATAACAATATCCATGATTTTGACCTTCTTCCGGTAATAATATTCATGTTGTTTTATAGATGCCACTTAACTTAATAAAATGAACATTGAATAGATGGCATCATTTCCATTTTCCAATAATGAAACTAGAAGCTAGAAAATAAATTATTCTCCCATTGATATAACAAATTACATAACAGATAAATCCTGAATTCCTACTATTTCCCAGGCTCTTTTCTAATAGATTAGATATCTATCAAGAATAGGACACACAGGTTCTTTGTTTGTCGAGTTCGTGTGGAATTTATTCTTTCAGTTTCTTAACCAATCAATATTTATTATAGTATTATAAGTTTTATATAAATAGACAAATATTATCATAAATTCTATTATATATAATATCATTTATTTTAGTTCCTCAATTAAATACTTGCCAACAGGATAACAATTATGGAATAATTATTCCTAATGTCACAACAAACCTAATGTTTGATTTTGATACAATTTAGGTCAAAATCTGGTATTTTCAAACTAATTGATAAGTATTTTGTTCTTCATCTACTGCTTCTCTGAGACTGGTCTTGAAATTAAAGAATAATCAGTAAAAGGAAGACCTTTTGTCTGGTCAGAGGAGATAACACAGGCAAGAAACACAGTAAGGAAAAGATTCAGTGGATGAGAAGAAGTTGTGTTCCGTCTGGAAAATGCTACAGAAAAGTAAGGGCTACCTCTATGAGTCAGAGGGACAAATTCTTACTTTAATAGGATATCATTTTACAGTTGTAAAAGAGGTGAAGAATGAATCCATGACATTTGTTGATACATCGATGTGTATGGAGATATATGTATGCTGATTGCAATCAGTCCACGAAAAATAGTTAGACATCAAATGATTACACGCATTTTTGAATATTTAAAAAAAATAGTATAATAATAGTATGTAAAGACAATTGAAATGAGGTCCAGGAGGACTGGTTTGTGGTAGAATGCTTTTCACAAAAACCAGGGGTGCAGTGAAGGCAGAGAAGAGACTACTAAAAAAATGAGTTGGAAATGATCAGTCTGGGCAAGAACTGGGTAATGAAAGAAAACAAAGTCATAGACAGGATATCTTTCAGTAACAATACTTCAAATCACAGTGTCTAAAAGGTAAAACAGAGAGAGAGAGAGAGAGAAAGAGAGAGAAAGAATGTCTATTATAAAGACATGTAAGGGAAAAACTAGGGAAACTGGTCATTGATGGTAGGAAATGTGCACTGATGAAACATGTTGAACCATTGTAAAGGCAGAAACTCAATCATGAACAACTTTGTGACTGCTTATCACACAGTAATTCAATTAAAAATCAATCAATTAAAATATTTTAAAAATAACTACAATCAATTAAAATATTTTAAAAATAACTACAAAAAAGAGTGAGTTCATTAAGTTTTCAAATTTGATTCGTCCCTCTTTAATTATTTTAAATTTGGGAATACACCAAATGGTGCTCAGAGCCTACTTCTACTCTGTCCTCAGATGTCCTCAGTGCTGAAGAGACCATATACAATGCTGGGGATCAAACTAGGGTTTGATCATTCAAGGCAAAGCTCTTTAACACCAGCACCAGATATCTGATTCTTTCAAATAATTTTTTTGGAATGAATTATGGAAAAATCCAATACCCTTTGCATTTTGTAGTGCTAATTGGTTGTCCTTACCTCAATAATTCTTCCCTGAGCTTCGAGACTGATTCTGTCATTCACTAATTTTCTAGATAAAAATGAATGAGTGTTAAGTAGGATGACAGGGTGCTGCCTCATAAGGCTATAGTAGGGTCACATTAATATCCAGTTGTAAAGACAGAGCTTTATCTTGTAAACGTAAAAAGCAGGAGCTTAGGGAGATTATAGAGTGAATACAGGGGGTAGGGTACTTGCCCTCTTGCTGTCTACCCTAGTATGATATCTGGCACAATATTTGGCCCCCTGAGTTTTTACAAAAGTGATCCTAAGTGCATTTCTGGTATAATCTCTGAGTACTGCCAGTTTTGGTTCAAAACCAAAAATAAAGTAGGGTCTTGCCCTGATTTTGATATATTCTTAGTATTTAGATATAATTCCTTTATATATCTCTCCCTTATATATCATCTTATTAAATACATCTTCCTTACCTATCTCTAACACCTAAAGTCTTCTTTTTATATAATTTTTGGGAAGATCTTATTGCATATTTTCAGTAATTATCAAGCTACTTATGAATTCTGATAGTTGTCTTCCTTTCTAATTTGTACTTATAATATATTCATTTTACTCATCTTAAAATATTATTAAGACTTTCTTGCTAAGACTAAGGAGTATTTGTGACAGCATGCATCATTGAATTTCATTTCCTTAAATTTTAATTATACTTCTTTTGAAAAACAGAAAAAGACATTTTTCAAATGTATACTACATATTGCCTTTCTTAAACATCTACTTAATTTAAGATAACTATGTCTTGATAGTGCTAGATTTGATAAATTTTCTGAGTTGTTCTGAAAACCATAAACTCAATATGTGCTTATTGCTTGGATTCTAAATAAGTTCATAATAAATAATTAGTTTAATAAGTCAAAATTAATAAATATATTGATATCTTAAAAAAGAAAAATATGCATTGGCTTATAAATTTTTCCTATAACTTATATGATTACAGTGTACAGTATAATTTGAAACTGTTGTTTCCTAAATAGTGTTTGTTAGACATATATAACAACATTCTGACTCATATTTATGGAATTACTTTCATAAAATCTGATTGGTATATGAATTATTGTTTTTATTTCTAAAATCTGAACATGACTTGTAACCTCATCATTTTGAAAAGGCTTCTCAATACAGAATTGCTCAACAAAAAAAGGTTATATATGACAATTCCATAGCAAAAATCATATTTAATGATAAAGAGCTGAAAGCTTTTCATCTATGACTAATAATAAGATAAGGATATCTATTTTCATCCTTTTATTTAAGTTGGTATTGAAGTTCTAGTCAAGTCAATTAGGCTTTAAATAGGAATAAAAGGAACTTAGACTGGAAAGGAACAAAGAAAGTCTCAATAGAGAAATGACATCATTGCCTATAGAAAACTGTGAAGATTCTTTTTAGGACTATTTTTAGGACTAATAATATTTTAGGACTAATAAAAATAATCAGTAACTCTTCAAAAAACAAAATTAGAACCTACAGGTGGATTCATATACAATAATAAATTACAAAGTGAAAGTTAGCCAAAGTAGGTCATTTGTACCAAAATTAACAATGTTAATCTATACCTAAAATAAAGCAGTGATGAAGAAAATGAAAAAGTCACAAATTAAATTAAAATAACTACATTTTCCTGCAGTGAAAGAATTTGAATTGCTTAAATATTGATAATGTCCAAAGCCATTGATACAATCCCATCAGAAAACCAAAGATATTCTTCTAAAACATAGAACAAAATTCCAAATTGTATGAAACTTTTTTTTTGTTTGTTTTTGGGTCACACCCGGTGACGCTCAGGGGTTATTCCTGGCTATGCACTCAGAAGTCGCTCCTGGCTTGGGGGACCATATGGGAGCCGGGGGATCGAACCTCAGTCAGTTCAAGGTTAGTGCAGGCAAGGCAGGCACCTTACCTCCAGCGCCACCGCCCAGCCCCCATTGAATGAAACTATTAAAGAACTTACATGGCTTTAGAAGAAGAGCATGGGAGGCATTATGCTCTTCATGCAAGCTATATTTTAAAGCAGAAGTTATCAAATGAGAATGATATTGACACTAAATATCATATCTAAATTGATCTGAAATAATAAAATAAGCATAACTAATATATATAGTCATTTAACAAATGGTGCTGTGAATATTAAAGATAACCACTTAACAAATGGTGCTGTGAATATTAAGCAACCATATACAAAATGGTAAAACTGAAAACTATTTCATATCACACTTTATAAGGAGTTCAAAGTAAATTAAAATGTTCAATGTGATGCAAAAAACCATGAAAGTTATTTCTGCTTGTTTAGTTTTGGGGCCACACCCAGTGACTCTCAGCGTTTATTCCTGGCTCTGTGCTCAGAAATTGCTTCTGGCTCTGGGGACTATATTGGACACTGGGGAATAAACCCAGGCCCATCCTGTGTCGGCTGCATGCAAGGCAAATGCCCTACCACTGCGCTATCGCTCAGGCCCCTAAACTCCTTGAACAAAGAAGAAGTGTTATCTTCTGACACCGATCCCGAAGATGGAATTTTTTTTATATAATTCATATACAAAGTCAATATAAATAAAATGGGATTATAACCATACTAAAAAAGTATTTTTATAGAATATAAGATCATAAACAGGGCCCGGAGAGATAGCACAGCGGCGTTTGCCTTGCAAACAGCCAATCTGGGACCAAAGGTGGTTGTTTCGAATCCCTGTGTCCCACAAGGTCCCCTGTGCCTGCCAGGAGCTATTTCTGAGCAGATAGCCAGGAGTAACCCCTGAGCACCACTGGGTGTGGCTCAAAACCAAAAAAAATATCATAAACAAAATGAAAAAAACAAATAATTGAAAATAAGAAAATATTTCTACATGACATTGTAATCAGGAGTTAATATGCATAGTCTGTAAAAAAAAACCAACAACAACACTAACAACACAATAGGAAATGCAAACAAAGAGATAAACTGTGGACAAGTACTGAAAGAGCAATGTTCCAATTAAAAACATAGACAAAAAATGTTTCTTTACATAAAATACATACAAAATATTTTTGTTATGCACCAAAGTGCAAAAAAGGCAATTGTAAAATAAAGGAGACATTCAGCAACATACTTGGAAATGGCTGTTATTTAGATTTCTGTAAAGTTAAAAGGTATATATTTAAAATATGGTTTCTGAATGCAGGGCACAGGGGTACACAAAGAAAAGAGAGCTGGTAAATTAAACAAATTACACATGAAAAGTGGGAACCCTTATAAGTGGAATATCATATTTTTTCATCATGTATTTTTTATATTTAAATCTTTATAATGAATTGTTGTTGCACATGGAAGCCATTCCCAGCAGTCCTCAGTAATAATACTGGTTCTGGGATCGGGGTACTATGGGAACTATATGATATATCAGAAGCATGCAAGGCAAGTGCTTTACCTGAAGTACTAACTCTAAAGCCCCTAAAACCACAATTTAACATGGAAATTCCCTTCTAAAGAGTTCTGTCTTAGCAAATAGCAATGCAAAAAATAGTGGTATATAGACTATTACTTGCTACACTATACTGTTATTTTCTTTGAAAAAAAAAATAAGAGCAAATGTAGAGTAAACAGGAAAAGAGACGAAACAGAGATGAAGGTAGGAAGGACACTATTAGAGAGGATATGACAAAAGAGTTCTTTTGCTTCTTTTGTGTGTATGTCTTTTTGTATTCAATGATCAAGAACACACTTTTGCTATATCCTCTCTAATAGTGTCCTTCCTAGCCTCCTCTCTGAATCGGTCCTTTTGAATACAGGAAGAAGGAAGGAAAGAAAGAAAGAAAGAAAGAAAGAAAGAAAGAAAGAAAGAAAGAAAGAAAGAAAGAAAGAAAGAAAGAAAGAAAGAAAAAAAGAAAAAAAGAAAGAAAGAAAAAAAGAAAAAAAGAAA
>PVKC010013716.1:0-22579 GCA_004027635.1 Crocidura indochinensis | reverse complement strand
CAGGTATTGAAGCTGGTGATTGGATAGTATCAAATGGTCAGAATTCTGTGTCAGGTGAGTACCCACTGTACTGTCTCTCCAGTTCCCAACCATTGCTTTTAATCATACAAGGTATGCTTTCTGACCACAGTTGATTTTTGTTTGTTTGTTTTTTGTTTGTTTTGGTTTTGGGTCACACCTGGCAGCGCTCAGGAGTTACTCCTGGCTCTGAGCTCAGAAGTAGCTCCTGGAAGGCTCAGGGGACCATATGGGATGCCAGGGTTCAAACTAGAATCCGTCCTATGTTGACCACGTGCAAGGCAAACGCCTTACCGCCACAGTCAAATTTAACTAGGAATACATGACATAAAAAAAAAAAAAAAAAAACGGGAACCGGGAGGTGGCGCAGTAGGTACGGTGTCTGTTGCCTTGCCTGTGCTAGCCTAGGACAGACCACGGTTCGATCCCCCGGTTCCCATATGGTCCCCCGTGCCTGCCAGGAGCGACTTCTGAGCACATAGCCAGGAATAACCCCTGAGCGTCACTGGGTGTGGCCCAAAAACCAAAAAAAAAAAAAAACAGCAAAATCTTCCAAAGTGATTCTTGCATTTCTAATGTTTCAGTAGCTTCCCTCAAAGTCTCTGGGGACGTTAGAAAGACTAAAGTGTCTCTATTCTCAGATGACATAACTGTACACATAGTGAAACCCGAGGAATCTACCAAAAACATAAATAATAATCACGTTCTCTGCAACTGTTTTTATAAAGAATGGCAACACAGTGCCCAGGAAGGTGGTTTAAATTGAGAGCTAGGGCCCATTCTTTGCCCACAGGAGCCCTGGGCACTAATTCTGGGTACTAACCCTGGCACCACATACATAATATAACTCAGTGAAACCTAGCCTGGCAAGCAGTGTGTGGGGTTTTGTGTATTTCAGGACTGGAAGCCTCTCTGGTCATTTCTCAGATGCCATGAGCACCTCTGCCACTGTGACCCACCCTTAGGTGTCTCTGTACCTAGCTTAGGGTCCCAAAGATGTTCAAAGGATTCCAGTTGAGAAAACTGGCTCAGTGTTTACCCCAAAACTCGTTTATGGGCATTTCTAGCAATTTTGGCCACCATTGCCCAGACTGGAACAGACCCCCATGTCTTTGGATGAGTTAAATGTGGGTGCCCAATGCTCTGGTTCCCTGGTGCCTGGAGCTCAGTGATGAGAGAATGAGTGGGTACAACTTACCGGGCTGTTGGTGGAATGTTTTTGAGGTGAACAAAAGACAACATACACGTTCATCCTTCATGTGGCCTTTTAAAGCCGTAGGAACAGAGTTGACTGGGCAGAGATTGGGGGAAGAAGAGGGACATGGGAATGTATTGGTACTTGATGTTGTTCTTAGGGAGCAGTTCCTGGTTTATTTTCATAAAAAAAAAAAAAAACATTGGGGCCCGGGATATAGCATGGAGGTAAAGCGTTTGCCTTTCATGCAAAAGGTCATCGGTTCGAATCCCGGTGCCCCATATGGTCCCCCGTGCCTGCCAGGAGCAATTTCTGAGCATGGAGCCAGGAGTAACCCCTGAGCACTGCCGGGTGTGACCCAAAAACCAAAAAAAAAAAAAAAACATTGTTTTATATTAACTTGAATAGGAAAACATTATAACCATGGGTAGAGCTTCAAAGGCTGGAGTGTGGCCAATGCACAAGACCCTGAGTTTGATCTCCGGTAGCATTTGTGATTGAGAAAGAATCCTGGATCACTAGAGGTAGAATTAGTGTTGGTGTCTGGTTAATTCTATAGCAGCTTAAGGGCAGCCTTCCAGGGGCCTAAGAGAGAGTGCAGCAGTAAGACCACCTTGCAAGTGGCTGATTCAGATTCAATCCCTGGCACCCTGTATAGTTTCCTGAGCCCCCCAGATGATTCTTCAAACAATTTCCAAAAATCAAACTGATCCTTGAGCTAGGAGTAAGCCCAAAATACCACTGGGTATGACCTCCCATAATAAAACACCCCAAAAAAAGCACATTTCCAAAAGAAGACCTCACAAAAGTGGATGTCTGTAGAAGGGGGGCTTAGACCATACCATCTGGGCAGAGAAAATCATTTGATTTCTTTATATAATTTTGTCCTCCCCTATCTGAGTCCATCAATGGAGCTAACAATACGCATCTGTGATGGGCTCTGTTTGCTCAGTTTGACTCTCCTGTTTGTTTGGACACTGAATGTGTCCAGCTGCCCTGTTCCTCTTTCACCAGGCACCACGCTTCCAGTTGGCATCTGAGATTTGATGTTTCGCATCAGTAACTTCTGCCTCCATCCTCTTCATTGTATTTATTGAAGCCACAAGGGCAAGTAGGGTGCCAGCTAGTTCTGCTGTTGGACCGTCTGTCTGTCTCTTCCATGTCCATCTGGCTGTCTCCTCCGTGTAGTTCCCAAAGCATCTTGTCAACCCAAACTGTTGATGACGCCTCCTGAATGAGTCTTGGGCAATCATTGAAGAATCAGGAGTTAGAACATAAGCATTCGTCTCCCACCTACTTTTGTTTTAGTTTTTTTTTTTCCTAATTAAATCACCATGTTGTCAGACCAGAGCAGTGACACAGCAGTAGGACGTTTGCCTTGCACACGGCTGACCTAGGACATACCTCGGTTCGATCCCCTGTCACAGGCCTCATCTGATCTTGCTGGGAGCAGAGCTGGGAAGGAGCAAAGAGGGCAGTGAGCCTGGAAAACAGAGGTTCCTAGGCCCAAATGGACCTCCACTTTCTCCTTCTAGGGATGAGAAGTGGAACTGGAATCTCCCTGTTGAAGCCTCACCACAAATGTGCAGTGAGGTCGACCAGCCTGGATGCTCTAAAATCCATTTTTGTTGTGTTTTTGACCCATTTTTACAACTCTAAATTTAAGTAGTCTAACTTTTTTTTCTCAAGAAAGGAAAACTCTCAATTTTGGAGAGAATTACTTAGCATTTTAATATGCTATACCTCTATCAAACACTTATGTCCCAATTGTTATCTTCTTTGCCAGCCCTTACAGAATCAAGTGCTTAATACTTAGGAAGAATCATTAACAATTCCGGAAATTGTTTGAAGTTAAAAGACCAGGGGTGGGGGTGGAGAGATAGCTCAGTAATAGGGCGTTTGCCTTGCATGGGGCCAACCCAGGACAGATGGTGGTTTGAATCCCAACATCCCATATAGTCCCTTGAGCCTGCCAGGATCGATTTCTGAGCACAGAGCCAGGAGTAACCCCTGATCTCCACCGGGTGTGACCCCCCCCTCAAAAAAAAAAAAAACCCTAGGGAAAAGAACCTCACTTCTGATTTCAGGTGGAAAGTCACTGTTCACTATCCGGCCAACATTTACCACATTCAAGTGGAAAGTCACTGCATGTAGCACACAAGGCCCAGGCTGTGAAAAGACCAATCACAAGCTTTTTCTATTGAATAAGTGGCAGTTTTGGCATTTATTGTTTTTGAAATAAATCTTTGGGTAAATAATTTATGTACCTGATGTAATGTTCCAGAAAAGCAAATAGATTTATAGTGGGGAAAAGTCTTTCTTGGATCAGTGCTCATTTCTGAATCAGATGCTGTGTGTGTGTGTGTGTGTGTGTGTGTGTGTGTGTGAGAGAGAGAGAGAGAGAGAGAGAGAGAGAAATAATTAAACGCACCATGTCTGTCTTTCCATCATGCCACAACAGCTCTCTCCATTTCTTTTCTTTTCTTTTCCTTCTTTTCTTTTCAGTAGCTCTGTGGGGCCTCCCAGCGTTACGTGGTCACGCTGATGCATGTTTTTTGCAGTTAGAAATGGTACTTTCAATTTCCCTGCAGCATTTACACTATCTGAGATGGATCTATATGGATAAATAGGATAGCCCTGGGCTAGTAGAGAGCCTGAACTCCAGGGGACCTTCAGTTTTTGTGTGTGTTTGTTTTGGTTTGGGTGCTCAGGGCTTACTTATGGTTCTGAGCTCAGAGTTACTCCTGGTGGTGCTTATGAGATCATATGCTGTGCTGGAAATTAAACACAGGTCAACAGCATGCAAGGCAATTGCTCTATCAACTGTACTACCAGAACTGGTCAAGAGGATATGTTTTAAATTTTAGAGAGGAAACTCCCAACTCATTTTCCCTCTGTAGCTGTGTCTGAGTAGCTGATTCTGTTTTGTTTGTTTGTTTGTTTTTCGGGGAAGGGAGAGCTGTTTGGGCCATATCCAGCAGTGCTCAGGGCTGACTCCTGCCACTGCACTCAGCAACGATTCCTGATAGTGCTCTATGGGACCATGTAGGGTGATGGAGTTGGAACCCCGGTCAGCCAAGTGCAAAGTCAGTCAAGGCTACAAGTTCAGCCCTCCCCATTGTGCTATGGCTCTATCCCTTTAGACAACAATCTTATTTATCCTGACTAACAGGCCAGCTAGTGAAACTGTGTTGTTTTGAATGTGAATTTCTCTTTCTGAGCACAGCATTTTAGCCTGTGGGAGTTTTGTTTTTTGTTTTTTGTTTTTTTTTTTTTTTTTTTTTTTTTTTTTTTTTTTTTTGGTCTATTTTTGTTTTGAAAGACATACCTGGCAGTATTCAGGGCTTGATTTCGCCTAGTGGGCTCAAAGGACCATATGAAGTGCAGGAAATTGAACCAGGGTCATATATATGCAAGACAAGTGCCCTCCCACTGTGATTTTTGTTTTTCATTGTTTTATTTTTTTAACTTAGTACCTATTTCAGCCTGTACTCTTGTTGCAAATGGTTATTAACCAACTCATCTTGAGGAAATGGGGGAATGGGTTGTAACTCAGTTGCAGAGATGACACTGTGCCTGACTGCCTGAGGGTCCCTATCCTCACCCTCATAAACCTGCTATAAACCATATAAACCTTCTGGGGCTTGGGGCTGAGGTGTGGGAGCAGGGACTGCTGGCCCCACTAGTTCTGTTTGGAACTCCTAGTGCCCCTCCAGACTGGACACCCCTTCTGGCACAACAGGCCAGGTGAGCACATGTAAGGGGCTCATAATTTACCTTTGCTGGGAGTTCAGAATTGGGAGGTTTCTCTTCTGAGCCTGCTGGTGTCAAATATTCAGCTCTCACTCACACTCACCCCAGCCATGCCCTAGAGTGGGATCTGCTGCCCTTTGTGGAGCTGGGCTGGGCACAGCCACACCCAGTGCAGGATGCCTGAGCTGGAACTAGAGGATTTGTCCAGGTGGCATCAGTATTCTTACCACAGACACAAGAAAACAGGAAGGCAAAGAGCAGACAGATAAACAGGAAGATTAGCATAGATGGTCCTCGGGACTAAGCAAGGACACAGGAGACAGGACACTGCCCTGTGTGTGAGCTGCATCACCAATCTGAACATTTGTCCTCATGAAGGCACAGATGCATGCTTGCATACATCACACACGCATAACATATGTACTTGTAAAATCACACTCATATCATACACTTCATATATATACTTCATATGCTCATATATGTCCTATATACTTAGGTACATACATCATGCATAGTCACCTAGTCTCACACACTCACACATACTCACACATTCAAACTCTTTCACTCAAGCACACACAACCTTTGCTGTCTGCTCCTATCTCTTTCAGCTCCGTCTAATGTATCTCCTCATTTTGACTCTTCCCTTCCCCTCAGATATCCAAATGGCCACAGAAAGTCTGCCCAACTTACCCAGAAGGTGATGTCTGGGCCTGTATTCTATAAATGTCTGTGGATAAATAAATGAGTGAGTTAATGAAGCAGGGAGGGGCTAAATGGGTGAGCAAATGGGAAGGGGTGAGGAAGAGAAAGAGAAAGAGAAAGGGAGTAAATGTGTGAGTAAATTAATGAAGGGAAAAATGAATTAAGTAAGTGAATGAGTAGGGAAGTGAAGGAAGGACTTCGAGTGAATGTGTATTGTGTGAATGAGTGAAAGTCTGTGAGTGAATGAATAAAAGAAGTGAATAAAAGATTCAAGAATGAGTGAAGAAATGTGAGTTAAAGAATTAATGTGAAGGGCCAGAGAGATAGCATGGAGGTGGGGTGTTTGCCTTGCATACAGAAGGTTGGTGGTTCAAATCCCGGCATCCCATGTGGTTCCCCAAGCCTGCCAGGAACAATTTCTGATTACAGAGCCAGAAGTAACCCCTGAGGAGTGCCGGGTATGACCCCAAACCAAAAACAAAACAAACAAAAAAAGAAATAATGTGAAGTGAAGTGTATGAAGGAATAAATGAATAATTGAGCGGGTGAAGGAACCAACTAGAAAAGGAATGTGAGTGAATGAGTATAAGTGAATGAATGTGGGTGAATGAGAAAAGGAATATGAATGAAAATAATGAACAAATGAGTGAAGGAAAGTGAGTGAATAAGTAAAGGAATGTGAGCTAAGTAAAGAGTGAAAGAATGAGTGAGCAAATGGAATGGAATGGAAAGGAATGGAAATGAAGGAATGGGTGTGAGAAGATATGAGTGAGTGAATGAGAGAAGAAGGCAGGAGTAAAACCAGAAGGGCTGGGACTTCAGTCAGCTCCCACAGGACTGACTAACAGGGTGCTGGCAAAGAGGAGATGCCCACAGTGATGTGGCCAATGGTTTGACACAGACACAAAGGCAGACCCTGGAAATTATACTCAGGGTGACTCATGGCCTCTCCTAGGGAGAAGAGGGGGTGCTGCAGTAATGGGCTCTGCTCTCTGCTGTGTCAGCAGTGTGAGTCAGGCCAGCCTGCTCCTCACAGGAAGGCCCACCCACCTCTGCCTGGCTGCCCACTGACTCTGGCCTCTTTAATGAAGATAGAGGTGTCAATGGTTCAGGGCCTCGCAGAGTGGCCAGCAAGGCCCTTCAGAATGGGGAGAGTGGCAGATCACTTAGGGGGGACTGAGACCACTTCCTCTCAGCCCTGCACAGGGCCTGAGACCTGTCCCTCCACAAATGTCACATAGCCAGGTGGTTGTTTTGAGTTATGTTTGTATATAAATCACAAGCTATCATGGCTGACATTTTCTAGAGGAACTCTCATTTAACTGCAGGAGGGGTTTGACTACAGCCTCAGGGATGGGGTGGGAATGAGGGTGTCTGTGACCACCTGTGGCCCACTGGGCAGAAAAAAAGGGCCACTGCACGCTGCTGGGACCACCATATCCTGAGACCAGTGTCACATGCTCTTTGTGAGTTTGCATTTTTCTGTGGCTTACCAGGGTCTCACACAGTGTTATTTCTGGGAAGGAGACATTGGGGTACTGGGATGAGGAATTTAGGCCTTGCCCAGGCAAAGGCAAAGGCAAAGCCTGCCCTTGGAGCTTTGTAGGTCTGAGTTGACAGTAGCAATGATATGGGGACATTAAAGGTGTTAGGCCCATCAGTCCAGGGCCTCACTGGCACCATCTGGAGAAAGGGCCTGATGTGAGGAACCATGCTACACTGGGCTCTGTAAGCAGTAGGTCATTTTGGGGAGCATTTTGCTCTGAGAGCAATATACATCCCAGGGAGCACTCTGCTCTTGGAGCATGCTCTACCCAAGAGAGTACTGTGTCCTGGGGAACACCCTCTGTCTGGGAGGAGGCCTCACCTATTTCTACTATGCCGCATGACCATTTGGCCTCAGTCCCATGTGGAAACGACAAAATAGCTGCAGGTCAATCCTGCTCCCCTACCCTGCTCTATAGTGTTGGGGAGATAGTTGCAAACACCACCCACCCCCAGAACTATTTTAGAATTCAGCCCAATCAGACCAGGAAGAACCAAAAGGAAAACTCCCAAGAATTGGAGATTTATTTGACACCAGTAGGCTGGAAAGAGAAACCTCCCAATTCTGAGCTCCCAGCAAAGGCAAATTTTTTTACTGCCATATACGTGTCCCAGCGCATACATATCAAGTAAGCAAGTGGAAAGCAAGTGTGATTCGTGAGCAATCAAAGGAGAGTGTCATCAGCCAACAGGGGGCTTCAGAGCCACATAGGATCCAGCCAGTACTTAGTCCCTCAACTGTCTAGTCCTGTCTTGAACAAAGTACCCCATTCTTGAGTTCTCCTTCAGTCCAGATCACCTCCTCACTCGGGTCATTTTGCAAAGAAGGTATGTTCCCAGGGGTCAGAGCTCACGTTGGGGCTGGAGGCACAGTTCACTCCACCATTGCTGTCCCTCCTGGGCAGCTCGCCCTTGGTGAGGAGAATTGAGGGTGGGTGTGGGAAGCAGGAGGTGAGGTGGTCTAGGGTGGTCTTAGTTGGGGGAGAGGAAAGGTGAACAGAGCAGAACCATTTCACAATGTCCTTTGCTCCTTGTATTCAGGTACTATAGTCAAAGGCTCTAAATAAGCTTCAGAAAGCTGAGGTTCTAGATATCTCTTTAATGAACTTAAACTGTTTCATTGCTTATATTAGAAAATTTGACCATGGGGCCAGAGAGATAACATGAAGGTAAGGCATTTGCCTTGCATACATAAGGACGGTGGTTTGAATCCCAGCATCCCATATGGTCCTGAGCCTGCCAAGAGCGATTTCTGAGCATAGAGCCAGGAGCACTGGCTAACCTCTGAGCACTGCCGGGTGTGACCCAGAAACAAACAAACAAACAAAAAAAATAAATAAATATTGGGCCATAAGGAGCCAGGGAATAGGACTGGTTTAAGAACTTGGATGTGGCCAACCTGGGCAGCTGACACTTCCAGGAATAAATCCTGAACACTGCTGGGTGCAGTCTCAAAATCCCTTCCTCCCAACAAAAGAAAAGAAAAGAAATTCAGATCATGAAAAGAATACTGACAGTACACTCAATTTTTATACCTTTAAAGGGTAAAAATAAGCGTAAGGGCTGGGTGGTGACTCAGAAGTAAACATTTCTTATTTTGCATCCACAAGGCTTTGCATTGGATCCCCAGCCAGCAAAAAGTAGAGGAACATCCCCACTTTGCAAGACTGCTGCTTCAAGGGGTTGACCTGGTGGCCTGTCTCAGAGTCCTGGAGGGCCAGAGGGAAGGAGGGAATCTCTCAGACTGATGCCCCTGGAAGCAGGTGGGGGTGGGGGAGGTGGGGAATCCAGGCACAGCAGACTTCTGCACCAATCTCCGGGTGGTTATGAGGGCAGTGCACAGACCTTTTTGACAGAGGGGAGTCTGCCAACCGCTTGCTCTTCGCCCCTTCTGTGTTTGTGGGTACATGTCTGACTCTGTCCCCTCCTTATGGGAAGAAGCCCTTGCCGGCTGGTATGTCTCAAAGGTGACTTTCTGTCTTCTCTTCTATCCCTGCCACAGGCTATGTTCGAGCTGGTCACCTCGGAGGCTTCCTACTATAAGAGCCTGAATCTGCTAGTGTCACACTTCGTGGACAACGAGAGGCTGAAAAAGCTCCTGCACCCATCCGAGGCGCACATTCTCTTCTCCAACGTGCTTGATGTCATGGCCGTCAGTGAGCGGTAAGCATCCAAGCAACCATCCTTTTCTGTTGTTTTGTTTGGGTTGATGTCTTTTCTTTGGGGCCATACCCCGACATGCTCAGGAATGTCCCAGAAAAGCCAGGGTAGCTGGTGGGACCTCTAGGACATGGTTTTAGGAGACTAGATGTTTTAAGGGACAATCAGGACTTCCAGGGGTGAGACTTAAGGGGACCTGGGGCTAGGGGTGGGGTCAGGGCGGGGCTTTTTATATGATGGGGCGTAACTTATGGGGTGTGGCTTCCACGTGGGGCTTAAGGGGACCTGGGCAGAGGGTGGAGTTGGGAGGGACTTAGTTGACAGGGGGCGGGGCTTCTAGGGAACGATGTGGGTTGGGGTGGGACTTCAGGGAATATCAACAGGAAACCAGAGGTCCCTAAGAGCTGTTAGGAAGTCTCCCCCCACCCAGGTCATCGGTTCGAATCCCGGTGCCCCATATGGTCCCCTGTGCCTACCAGGAGCAATTTCTGAGCATGGAGCCAGGAGTAACCCCTGAGCACTGCCGGGTGTGACCCAAAAAAAAAAAAGAGTCCTTAAATCAGGAAGTCTCCCCCCAAAGCAACCGGGCACAAAAATCTCTGTTGGGATCAACATGCATGCACTTCTTGGGATCTCCGTTTGGGGGGTGTCCCTGTGTGTTTCCCCCCCCACACACCCAAGCTTCCTATGCTCTCCTGCAGTTTTCTCCTGGAACTGGAGCGGCGCATGGAGGAGAGCATCGTCATCTCAGACGTGTGCGACATCGTGTACCGGTATGCAGCTGACCACTTTTCCGTGTACATCACCTACGTCAGTAACCAGACTTACCAGGAGAGGACGTACAAGCAGCTGCTGTGAGTGTGTGGGTCCCAAGCCCCCCAAGTATATTTCAGGACGAGGGCCCAGCCTGACCTCCCAATACCAGCTGGGGTGCAGGGGACCCCTGCATGCAAATAATCTAGATAGAACCCTGCTAGATACTGAAAAATAAACTAAAATATTCTAGAGGCCAAGAGGTCTCTTCTTGCCCACAGACAGCCTGTGACTAGGGATAAAGGAAGGTGTGGGGTGAGGGGTCCTGCTGAGATGTGGAGCCCTGAATCAGCCCCTCCTCTGCCTCCTCATCCCCCCTAGGCTGAGGGCAGCTGGGTTCTCTCTCTGGGAAAGCCTCATTTTCTCTGTCACCAGGCAACAGCTGAGTTCACTGTGCTCTCCCTCCTCTTAGGTTGCCAGAGATATCCCACCTAATCTTTACCCCCCACAAAAACCTCTTCCACCAAGCAAGAATCAAATGTGGGGCCTGGGTGTTTCATATTTGGAATTCTGGACACAGCCCGTCAGGGCATTGGGGTGCATAGCACATAGGGAGGCAGACTAGTGAAGATGGGGATGGAGATGTCAGGACACCCTTGTGAGCATGTCACCTCCTGTGAGCAGAGACTGTTCGAGGAACTAAGGAGCAGAAGGAGTTTGTCCCTCCCGGGTGGTCCTCAGCAGGTTTTTGCAGCCTTCTGCTGTCTGCCTTAGGTTTACCCGGCCATGATTTCCTGCTGGGCAAAAGAGCAAAGCATGGGGCTGATTCACAGGCATGGTTACACATGGAATTCCTGCCCTCCCACATGCACACATTTGGGTGAGGCCTGGGGAGCTGAACTGACCGAGAGCGGTTAATTTTCCATTAAAACACACGCTAATAACTCAACACATTTCCCCTGTGCCCGTGGGCTGTCTGGCTCTCAGCTGGCTCCAAATGGGGGAGCAAGTGCCAGACACCCACTGTGGGATCTGTGTCCCCCAGTCAGGAGAAGGCCGCCTTTCGGGAGCTCATCACACAGCTGGAACTGGACCCCAAGTGCAAGGGGTTGCCTCTCTCCTCCTTCCTCATCTTGCCTTTCCAGAGGATCACACGCCTCAAGCTGTTGGTTCAGGTAGGCTCCGCCCACATAAATATGAGGCCACGCCCACGCAGAATCGAGACCACGCCCCGACACAACCATAGCCTCAAGCCCCGCCCATATAAATATGAGGCCACGCCCATCTTTACTGAGACCACGCCCCGACACCCAAGGCTCCGCCCATATAGCCAAGGCCCCGCCCCGTTTCTAGGCCACACCTACATCCCCACTTGGTCTGAGCTCCTGGATCTATCTACCCTAGCTGGTTCTTGGGGGAATCTTGCTGGTTGGTCTCTGCAGTTTCTTAGGAAGTCCATTTGCTCCCCAGTTCTTAATTGTGGCTCCTACCGTGTGCCTCCCACCGTGTGGGTGACTCAGCCTCGACTCCCACATAGTCACATTCATGGGTGGGGTGTTGGGGAACTAGCACAGCCAGAAGCGGATGCAGTGAAGGCCTGGGCAGCACAGGGGCCTAAGCTTAGCTCAAGCGCTTTGGAGGAGGTTGGGGGAAATAGAGGGACCAAGTAGGAGTAAGTGGGGTGATCTGGACGCTGCTCTGTCGGGGACAGGAGGCGGATCTGAGAGCTCACAGAGCCGCCCCGTGGATGGAGACTGCAGTGCAGGCTGGAGTAGGGCAGGTTCCTGGCTTAGATGGTTTAGGTGTCCAAGGGGGCTCTTGGAGCTCACAGGAAGGAGTGTTTGTGTGAGCCCCGCCATGTCCCAGAGGTGGGTGCCTTCTGGCCAGCATGGGAACTCCCCAAGATGAAAATGACTGAGCTGAGCACCATAGTTTGGTGTTAAAGGGAACTCCAGTAACACTGTATAAGAAGGAAAGAAACCCCAACTTGGGGTTCAGCCCTGGGACACCCCCACTCTGAGAATAAACCACAGAGAGGGAGACCACAAGATGGGGTCTGGGAAGTGGATCTTCTTGGAAGGGGTCTCCACTATGCCCTGGACCCCTGGCATCCTGCAGTCCCTAAAGAATGGAAGGAAGAACTGATGAGGAATAGCAGAGGTCAGAGTTCAGCAGGTCCAAGTATGAAAGAGGAGGGGTCAGTGCCTGGAAAAGTGAACTCAACAGCCTGAGCAGGAAGTGGGGAGAGAAAATTAGGGGAAGGGGGTATTTCCTGTTCACAGAGTAGGAACCTGGAAATAGTGCCCTTCCTTGAGATTCAGCCCAGCCAAGCCTCAATTCCCACAGTCTGGGGGTGCTCGGGAAAGCAGGTAGAAAGGGTAGTGTGAGGGGAAGAGGAGCTAGGGGGTCATATTGCCTCAGTGAGTTTCTGGGGTCACGTGAGAGATGCTGGTCTGTGGGGTACATGCTCCAAAGGAGGACCATGCTTCCCCATCTGTGTGGAGTCTCCAGTGGGAACCGGGCATTTTATTTGGACCATCAGAGGTAGATTATTCTGTGGATGTGACTGGGAGGGAGGCACAGTGTAGAGGGTTGTACACCTGTATGATAGAGTCATAGGGGATAGGGGGAGCCTGGCTGTCCACAGGCCTTTTGCTTGGTATGGGTGGGGACAGGCAGGGGGGCAGAAGTGATGGGTACACCCCAGAACTTGGGAATGGATGGGCCGAATGTTGTGGAGAGGAGAGACCGGTGCCTCCCATACCCAGTGCTTAGGCCAATGTTGCATGGACAATGGGGCTTGCAGTATGCACACACCCCAGCACCAGGACAGGTCAATGGCAGGTCAAGAAGTAGCTTCTGGGGTGGGGGTGCAGAGTTGGGAGGACCATGAAGAGATCCCTTTTGGGGCCAGAGATGGAGTCTAGCACTAGAGACCTGCCTGACCTTGGGTTCAATCCCTAGCACTATAAAACGTGTTTGTTTGTTTGTTTGAATCATTTATAGTGGCTGTAGAGATAGCACAGTGATAGGGCATTTGCCTTGCACAAAGCCAATCCAGGACGGACGGTGTTTTGAATCTCAGCATCCAATATGGTCCCCTGAGCCTGCTAGGAGCAATATTTCTGAGTACAGAGCCAGGAGTAACCCCTAAGCACTGCCAGAATGTGACCCAAAAACCAAAAAAAAAAAAATCATTTATAAGCAAAGAGAATCTGAACATCATTTTATGTTCAATCACAAAAAGTGAACAATTGGGGTCAGAGAGATAGGACAATGGGAGGGTACTTGTCTTACATGTACTGACCCAGGTTCCATCCCCAGCATCCCAAATAGTTCACCAAACTCTTCCAAGAACACCTAAGTACTGAGTGTGGCACCGTCCCCCATGAAAAAAAGCAAACAATTGAAGGAAAAAGACATTTTCATCAGTAAGATCCAAGATAACAGAGTTCTGGGGTCATGGGGTGACAACCTGAAGGTCCCTTGGAGTTTGCTAGGCCTACAGTGATTGAAGCTGACTTGCACCTTGCACCAAGAAGCTACTCAGGGTTTGAATCACATGGCCACACCTCGACGCAGCTATGGGGCTCCCTGCACATTCACACATTATCTCCATTCACACACGCAACGTGAACGCGCGCACACACACACATACGCGCACACACACACACACACACACACACACACACACACACACATACACACTGTCTCTGCAATTCACATATACCAGGGGTGGCGAACAGGATTTTCACCCTCACTCAAAATGGCAAAGTGCAATATGTGCTGAATAGATTATTGTTAAAATTATATGTTTTTGTGTGGGTGTTTGTTTTGGCAGGTCACTGCGTGGCGTGGCTCTCTGATTCTCACAGTTTAAAATTTTGGCTCTTTGGGTCAAACTTGTTCGCTACCCCTGAATATTCTCACTTCATGCATTCTTTCTCTATATTCACACACTCTTATTCTGTTTTGTTTTGTTTTGTTTTGTTTTTGGGTCACACCCGGCAGTGCTCAGGGGTTACTCCTGGCTCCATGCTCAGAAATTGCTCCTGGCAGGCACGGGGGACCATATGGGGCACCGGGATTCGAACCGATGACCCTTTGAATGAAAGGCAAACGCCTTACCTCCATGCTATCTCCCGGGCCCCATCACACACTCTTATTCTATTCAGGCACATTCTTGGTTCATGCACATGCTCTGCATTCACACGCTTGCTCGCTCGCTCTCTCCATTCATACACTTTCTCTGCTCACACACACTTTCTCTGTTCATGCACATTCTTTCCTCTCCATTCACATTCTCTGCATTCACACATTCTCTCTCTGTTCACAGACACTTTCTTCATTCATGCACACCCTCTCTATTTCCCCACACCCTCTCTGTTCATGCATATTCTCCCTATTCACACACTCCCTCTGTTCATGAACTTTCTCTGTTCGGGCACACTTCCCTTTTCATGCATTTTCTGCTCACATACTTTCTCTGTGTGTGCCTAGAACATCCTGAAGAGAGTGGAGGAGCGCTCTGAGCGGGAATGCACTGCCCTGGAGGCTCACAAGGAGCTAGAGATGGTAAGTGCCAGCCTGTGTTGGCTACATTCAGCCCCCCTTCCTGATTCCTCAGATGCCTGCAGGAGGTGCCAGGAAATGGGGGATACTGGAAAAATGAAGATTCATTTGACTATTGGCTTTTGTGATCCAGAAAAGTCTTTGGGTCTAAACCAAAGAGGTCAGGTGTGTGTGTTACAAGGGATTGGGGTTGCATAGACCCTTTCACCAACCCCTAGCAACTTAGCAGCAAGACTAGCCTGGAGGTTAGGGGGTTGGGGTATCCATGACACTAAGCCACATGCAGTCACCAGTACCTTATCACACAGGGACTGTTACTTGAGCATTGTTTTTCTCTTCTCTGTTACTACACTGTCGACGCTGTTCTTCCACAGTGACAGCCATGGACATTGCTCCTGTCCAGTCTGGGAAGGTGAAGGCATTTGACCACACAAGCCCCCTCCTGTTCCCCAAAGGGTTTGTCCAGTGGTCTTTGGCCCCACAAGCCTACAAGGACTCCATGCTATTGGTTGGGAGTAAACAAGCATTTTTCTTTTCTGTTTGTTTTGTTTTGGGATCACACCCAGTGGAACTCTGGGCTTACCTGGCTCTGTGCTCAGGGCTTAATCCTAGTAGACTCAGAGGACCATATCAGGGGCCCGGGAGATAGCATGGAGGTAAGGTGTTTGCCTTTCATGCAAAAGGTCATCGGTTCAAATCCCGGTGCCCCATATGGTCCCCCGTGCCTGCCAGGAGCAATTTCTGAGCATGGAGCCAGGAGTAACCCCTGAGCGCTGCCGGGTGTGACCCAAAAGCCAAAACAAAAGACAAAAAAAGGCAAACAGAGGACCATATCAGATGCTAGAGATCCAACCAGTTAGCTCTGTGCAAGGCAAATTCCCTTCTGCTGTACTATCTCTCTGGTCCCACATTTCTTATTTCCTACAATTTTTCCTGCTCTTCTTGTTTCTTCCTAGTTTCTGGTAGCTTCCTTTTTCTAAATATGCAGGTCTGGGGATGCAGAGATGATGTAAGTGATTGAGTGAGTGCTCACAGGCTCAAGGTCCTGAGTTCAATCCCTGGCATGGCAGAGCCCATTGAGCACAGCCAGTTGTGACTCTGGTGACCCTTTGACAGCTGTGATCCACAATGGGGGCTAAGATCTGTTGGATCTAGCCCCTGAAAAGCAAATGGTAGAGAGATTATAATTTTTTTTTTTTTTGGTTTTTGGGCCACACTATGCACTCAGAAATCACTACTGGCTTGGGGGACCATATGGGATGCCAGGAATCGAACCGATGGCCATCCTGGATCAGCCGCATACAAGGCAAATGCCTTACCACTGCGCTATTGCTCAGGCCCCAGATTCTAATTTTTCTTTTTCTTTTTTTTTTTTTTTTGGTTTGGGGGGCCACACTAAACTGTGCTCAGGGGATACTTCTGGATATCAGGCTATATCCAGAAACATAAGATATTTAATATATTATATTTTAAGATATTTAATATTTAAATACAATATTTAATATTTGAATACAACACAAATATAAGAGCTCAGGAGTGACCTCTTGTGGTGTTCAGGGGAACAAATGTGGCACCAGGGATTCCAAAATTGGAGGGATGCAAAACCATTGATACACAAGATTTCAGCTCTCTGGGAAGGGGCTGGAGAACTCAACAGGTACCCCTGCAGGGGACAAGGTGTCTATCCAGAAAAACATTTTTTACTCTCTAGTTTCAGTTTGGTTGATGCTGTGTTTAATACCTTCAGATCTATTGCACAGACTTGAGCCATTAATCAGTGAGGAAGGTCCTGTATTTGATCCCCAGCATCCCTTTTGGTTCTATAAGTGCTGCAAGGAGTGACCCCTGAGCACCAGAATAGACCCTCAGCACCGCTAGGGATAGCCCTGAAACCTGCATAGCTGCAGATCCAGGTGTGGTCCTAGGAGAACTATCTGAGGGTCTCCATGCTGACACTAAGGACCCTCCCAGTCCCCACCTTGGGCCACTGCCCATGCTCCATGCTGAGTGCCTCAGAGATGAGGACTTCAGGCTTCTTCTGCAGCACTTGTTTCTCCATTATGAACCCGTAAAAGACCCAGGATATTACTGGGGTCCTGGGTCTGGGAACTGAACTGTCCCAGACTGTGGGGAGTTTCCCCTACACTTCAGCCACCGCCAGGAGCCTGGTAATCTGCCAATCCTTTGCCAGATAGACAAGGCAGTCAGTCCTGGGCAGCCCTGGGCAGGCCCTGAAGCCACAGCCCTGCCCTCAGTTCAGTGGTGCAGAGGGCAGGGGTGGGGTGGGGTGGGGGTCTTCAGCCACACCCTTTGGCGGGTGGGCTCTGACATGCCGCCTGCCTGGCCCAGGTGGTGAAAGCCTGCAATGAGGGTGTCCGGAAAATGAGCCGCACCGAGCAGATGATCAGTATCCAGAAGAAGATGGAGTTCAAGATCAAGGTACACCCAATCACTGCATCCAGCCAGAAGAATTCTCTAGAACTATGTGTAGGGCTCCAGGACTGTGTGTCCTTAGGGAGTGGGTTCCCGGAGCTTCCTGACACTCCGATGGATGTCACCAAGCTTCTCCCACCAGACATGAGCCCTGAGGTCCCAGGGCTGGGATAGGGACACTCTGAGGTCCAGAGAGTCAACACAGCAGGACCAAGAGCTGAACCCCACCCCTGGGTTCATGTGGGGGCTGCTGGCCACAAGGAGGATCCCCACCCTACCTCTCCCCCCCAGCCTGTTACTCAACTCCCCACTGTCAAGTTGGCTACAGCTCATGATTCTCATCACAGGGAGCAATACATTCACAGCATATGTGAAAACTAAACATAGGCACATGACACACAGAATAGTACATATGTATATATGCAGAGCATGTGAACATGCTAAACACACAAGGACACATGGAATACATGAAACATATTCCTGTACACAGACATTTGAACACACTAAACACATGCACGCATGTCCGGGCCATGCCCAGGGAGGGTAATGGGGGTTGCCTCCGACACAGCCCACACCCACCACTCGCCCGCAGTCGGTGCCCATCATTTCGCACTCACGCTGGCTGCTGAAGCAAGGGGAGCTGCAGCAGATGTCGGGCCCCAAGACGTCGCGGACGCTGCGCACCAAGAAGCTCTTCCAGGAGATTTACCTTTTCCTCTTCAACGACCTGCTGGTCATCTGCCGTCAGATCCCAGGGTGAGGGGCCGGGAATGGGGGAAAACCTAGTGTCCCCTCTCGCACAGATGGCTGTGCGGGCCCAGCCCAGGACCCACACATGCCTCCCGCGCCCCCGCCTGCAGGGACAAATTCCAGGTGTTCGACTCGGCACCCCGGGGCCTGCTGCGGGTGGAGGAGCTGGAGGACCAGGGTCAGACGCTCGCCAACGTCTTCATCCTGCGGCTGCTGGAGAATGCGGACGACCGAGAGGCCACATACATGCTGAAGGCCGCCTCGCAGTGAGTGCCCTGTGCTGAACTCCGGACCGCCTTGGCCCTCTCAGCCTCCCCGAAATACAAGGCCACTGACCCAAGGGATGGTGACATCCATGTAGACTGGCTCCAGAGTGGGAGTTCCAGAATTGGGGTCCCCTAGAGTGGCCTCAAGGCATTGGCTTCCAGTACTGACCACTCAGTGCTCATTGTGGGGAAATTTGGGATGTCAGAGGGTGCATCCCACTGATGGACTTTAGAGCATGCTTGACCCTTAGATGGGGCCCCCCACCAGCACCCCGGCTCTACAGGCATGTGGCCTGTCCTCTGCAGGAGTGAAATGAAGCGGTGGATGACCTCGCTTGCCCCCAACCGGAGAACCAAGTTTGTCTCCTTCACATCCAGGCTCCTGGGTGAGTGGGAAGGGCAGGTGGGGGAAGGTGAGTGACAAGTGGGGGACTGAAGAGGAGACAGTAGGAGGACACTTAGGGCAGCTGAGGGATAGGTAGACAGTGACCAGGTTCTCCTCCTGGCCCCAGTGCTCCCTGCCTCCACCTAGAAGGCTGCTTCTAGGCCTGTTCTAGAAGCCCATGGCTCTGTGTCCCTGCAGGAAGGACACATGGCCCTGCTTGAGCTTAGTGAACATAGGGGTTCTGAGACCCTACAGGGTTTTAGGGCACAACCTTACAATGGGGCAGCAGCTGATGTAGGATTGAGAGCCATGGGTGGCGCCTCCCAGGCCTTGCCCAAGAGCAAGTGGGGCTTCCAGAGGTCTGGGAGTCTTTCCTGGCAGGTTATTGGGACCATTCGTCCTGACCTCACAGCACCATACTCGGTCCCTCATACAGTCTTAGTGGTGCAGGCTCCCTGTTGGGGGTTGAGGTGATCAGGCCTATGGGCCTGGGTAATGAGGTTGCCGGCCCCAGATTGTCCGCAGGTACAGTGCGTACACCCCTACGTGGCCCAGCAGCCCGACGAGCTGACTCTAGAGCTGGCTGATATCCTCAACATCCTGGAAAAGACGGAGGACGGTGAGGGAACCCCTGCCTACACCCCCCACCCTTTCCTCTCCCCCACCCTCCACCCTACCTGCACTCTGCCCACACCCTGTACCTTCCACCCTACCTAGGAGTTCAGACCCTCTGTCTGCCCACACATCACAGAGGGGAGTACAACTTGGGGCACCCTAAGTCTGATAAACCCCACCCCTGTCATTGAGGCTATGGCCTGCAATCTGATTGTACCCAGGACCCCCCTCATAAAAAAAAAAAAAAAAAACTAGTCCTGAACTGTTCCTCATTAGAACACCCCAAAGCATATTCCTTGGTTTGGTTATTTCCTCCAGTCTCTGTAAGGCTGCTTGCTTTGGGCGGATGCTGACATGGGGTGGCCACATCTCCTGGTCTCATGTGGGAGTATGGTGTGGGATGTGGTCTTTTTGTTTGGGGGCCATACCTGGCAATGCTCAGTAGTTACTCCTGGCTCTGCACTCAGGAATCACTCTTGGTGGTGATCTGGGAGGCTATATGGGGTGCTAGAGATCTAACTTGGGTCAGCTGCATGTAAGGCAAATGCCCTAGCCCCTGGGCCATCACTCGGGCCCCATGGTATGAATTCTGGGCAGGTTCCCTCCGCACAGTGCAAGATTGAGTTTTTCCTAGTCTTGAGCATGCTCCTGGCTTTGGAGTAGTTGACAAAGCCAGGCTGAGGGAAATATGGGGCCTCTACAGACAGAAGGGGGCTTCCCGGTGCCCTGAAGGTAGTCCTGACCCCCAGCCTCGCCTTGCACAGGGTGGATCTTCGGTGAGCGACTGCATGACCAGGAGCGAGGCTGGTTCCCCAGTTCCATGACTGAAGAGATCTTGAACCCCAAGATCCGCTCCCAGAACCTCAAGGAATGTTTCCGTGTCCATAAGATGGATGACCCTCAGCGCAGCCAGAATAAGGACCGCAGGAAGCTGGGCAGCCGCAACCGGCAGTGATCCCCGCCACAGAGGAGTGGGCAGGCAGGTCCCCATGGATGTGGGGGACTCTGGGACACAAGTGCTCATTGTACCCCATCCGCCGCCTCTCCCATCCCTGCCTCATGCTGAGTGTCATGCGTCTCAGCTGCGGCTCTGCTTTTGGTCCATGAGGACCCCTAACCAGCAGCGCCCCTCCTTGTCTCTCCTCGAGGGATGGTGGGCATTGATATGCTCTAGGGTGAGCTGTGGTAAGGTGCAAAGGTGACTGTCAGACCCTCTGCATATGTCCCTCTGTGCCCTGAAGTCTCTGGACCCCGCTGGGCACACACACAGGCCGCCCTTGCCTGACAAACCCCCAGGCCAGGCCCTGGGTCCCCACAGCCGTGCAACCTTCCCCTCGCTGCCTCTGGTTCCATGAAGGGTCAGATGTCATTCGTGTGTCTTCTGACCCCACAGAAGCCCAGGTGTCATGAGGAATGTATGGGTCATTGCATCTTGTTTGGGTTATGGTCCCAAGAAAAGCAAATCTCATTTTTTGGCTGCATTAAAGAAACATCATGTATTAAACAAAGGAGGCGATGGTCCCCTCTTTATTGTCCGGGCACGCCCAGGAATGAAGTGTGGATTCTGAGAGAGTAGAGGCTTCATTGGGGGTCTGTGGGATCCATATGTCTTTTGGGGGGGGGGTGTTGGGTCACACCCGGAAGCGTTCAGGGGTTACTACTGCTCTATGCTCAGAAATTGCTCTTGGCAGGCTCGTGGGACCATATGGGATGCCGGGATTCGAACCATCGTTCTTCTGCATGCAAGGCAAATGCCCTACCTCCATGCTATCTCTCCGGCCCGGACACCCATATGTCTTAGAGTTTCGAGCTGAAGAAGCATTCAGTGGGTAAGGTTTGAGGGAGTTGGAGACTTCCTTGGACTGCAGGTCCAAGTGACCACACAGGAACCAAGAGGCTGTGACCCCAGATGAGCAAAACCTGGCCTTAGGCCCTTTTTATCTCACGGATGCCTGAGGTCCCTGGTCCCTGAACATGAGTCCCTGCCGACACCCCGCTCTTGCTGCCAGATACACTTTGCCTCAACCTGCTACCCCATCTCCCAGCCTCTGCGAAGCCAGGTGTGGGGGCAAGTGAACCGGACATACAGTTCAACTTGGGGCTCAGAGAATGCACCTCCCTTTGCTGCACCCAACAGGGGCTGTGCCTACATTGAGTTCCCTTTGGGAGTTTGGGGACCCTGGGCCTGGCCTTTGTCAAGCTCTTCTGAGTCTGGAAACTGCTTTCCCACATGTTATCTGTGTTCACGGAGGGACCTTAGGGAGACCGTATCAGGGGTCATAAAACAAAGCTCTTACCCTGCCTTGTTCTAGCATATATTTGGGGGAGAGAGAGCTGCACCTGGGGGTTCCCCTCTGAAAAGTCCAGGGCGAGAACAGTGGTGGTAAGGAGTGAGAGGGGGACGCATACTAGAGAGTTAACCTGGCCCCCATGTTAATGCTCGCAGCCCAACTTCCCACCTGTGCGCTACACTGCAGAGCGCTGATCATCTTTGGTGCCCTGGGTTTGAAGGGTGTTTTGGGGCCCACAACTCTGTGCCCACTGTTGCCTCCACTCCCAGAATCAAAAGGCTTCTCCCACAGCCCACAAATAATGACCTGTCCACCCATTCCACCGCACCCCCCAATGAATGACCCAGCATAAAAGCAGGAGGCATCGGGGGTCTGTCTGTCTCTTTTGTTCCTGGAAAAGAAAGAGATGAGGCCGGGCAAAATCTGGGAGCCATGGGCACAGAGGCACACCCCTATTCCCTAACACACTGGAGAGACTCAGCTGCGTTGTCACCGTACACAAACGTTTATTGGCTTCAGGAGGCGGAAAACTTTCTCAGCGCGACCACGACGAGCGCCAGCACCACGCAGGTGGCCAGCAGGGCGGCGATGACGATGGCTGCGATGGCGCCTGGGCCTAGGGAGCCTGGGGTGGAGGCAAGGACAGACTCAGCCGCTAGGAGGCGCTGCCGTCCCGGACACGCCCCTTTTCCAGTTCTACCAATGGCTGCTCCGCTTCTCCCCTAGGCCCCGCCTCCAGAGGCTCCAACCGGCCCGCTCCACCAATGGCTGCTCCTAACGACCCGCCCCTGGCACGCCCACTCTGGATGCTCCGCCCCTTACCCGCGCCGGGGTCCAGGCGGCCTTGGTCCGTGCTGTCATCATTCTCCGGGCCCGATTCGGTGCTGAGTTCAGGGGCAGCTGTGGGCTCGGGCTCGCGGGCGGGGCCAGTGCTCTCGGACGGGCCTTCTCCCGACGGCAGCTCCATCTGTTCGTGCCACAGCGTGGGCACCGGTTCCTGTGGCCCATCGGCTGCTGCAAAGCCATGGGCGTGTGTGTTAGAGGTTAGGGGAGGTTGCTGGGGGTGGGCTTGGGCCCCCCAGAACTCTCCTGGGCTCATAGAGAGAATGCACAGCTCTGAACTCAAAGGTTTTTTTTTTTT